>JABAKD010000011.1:3834696-4009696 GCA_012845835.1 Undaria pinnatifida | reverse complement strand
ATCTAGGATCGTAGTCTTGCACTATTGACACGTCTTTTGGTGGGCTTCAAGCACCACGCTAGCAATGACGAAGGGCGAGAGCCTGGGGATCCCCATCTCGTCGCAGGGGCGTGGGTGGATGGCGCGTGCGATGCACTGAGCGCACACATCGAAGACATGGCACATCTCACGCGGCGTTAGAGGAAGCACAAAACTTGAAAAAAAAAAAAAAAATCATGAGGCTTCCTCTTCGCTTGAGGAGGAGCTAGGGGTGCAGCATAAACTTTCTAAGAAATTTTTGAGCTCTCCTACCATGAGGAGAGTTCAATATTTTTCTTCGCCCGAAATGTGACTTCGAAGAGCTTTCGTTCGCGTAACCCCAACCAACCCTTCAGTGCCCTGACCCTAGGACAAGGTGTGCTCATAAAAGCATCAGACTGTTCGGTAGTTCGACGCGTGCTACGACAGAGGTAGCACGTTTTCGTCTGAAACGGTTTCTGAATGAGGGGGGTTCCTTAATCCATAAATCGTCGGGAAAAAAATAATAATAGGCCGTTTCTTTTTGCATGATTTTCGTTTGTGTACCTGACGCACATGGGAATTTTCCACCCGGTATGTCCTTTGTAGTAGTTTTATTTTTTCTGTCTTAATCAGTTGCTTGGGAGAGGTCTTGAGCTCCCAAATCGAGGAGAACCTCAGAAAAAAAAAAAGTGGTGCACCTAAACCTCTACCGAAGCACGCGTCGGTCATCACTCGAGGAGCTCAACCGGCCAGAAAAAAAAGCTCTTCTAACTCCCAAAAAAAACTGCCACCCTTACCGTGGGATAACGCAAAAAATGATCGCGCAAACCCGACGAACAAACCGTCCCATGGCCTGGGTAGGTTTTCCAAAAACTAAAAAAAAAAATTGCAAAAAAACAAGGAGGGTGAATGTATCGCCGATTTTGGGATAAGGAGCCCTGTCGTTCAGAAAAAAAGTTAGGCTAAAAAGCGGTATGATACCATGTCGCAACACGCCCCACATGATACGACGCTACCGTAGAGGTGCGCTCGAATTATCCTGAGCCTGCTCGTTTGAGGAGCTCGTATGCCTGGAAGGGGGGAGGCGAGAGGGGGGGTCGCCCAGAGGACATACCAGGTACACCCGCAACACGCGCGATCGAAGCATCGGATGCACACAACTTCCAAAGTCGAGTTTTCGACGAGGAAAAAATCGCCGATCTCATCAGCTAGCTGGATGGAGTGTATTTCATTATTTACGAAAAATCGCCTCCTCTCACCCGTCGTTAGACGTAATTGGCCACCCACCACCTGTTATTTTCGCCCGATTCTTCTCTGGTTTATGTACGTGTCTGCCTGGCCGATGAACGGATGACACGCTCCGTCCGGGCATTGTAGAATGCGAGAGTCTATGATCGTAAGCACTGCGCGCCGTGCGTAATATGATTCCGCGCCCCTCCCCGGGGTGTTCCGCGGGCGATATCACGTAGCGTGCATACAGTAAGGCACCCACGAGGCAGATATAGTATCTCCAATGCTGTCTCTGGAAGTGGCCACACACCAGAAGGAAAATAGGTGAAATCGGAGCTGTCATCCATATGCAAGAAAGTACGCAAAAAGGTTCCGTAGTCCCGCCTCACAAGCGGTTCATAGCAAGCCGCCGCTCACGTTTCATGCGACTTGCCGATCACCTAGCGGCGTTTCGCGCTTGCTTGGGGCAAACGTGATGCCTGCCTGGTCGGTGGAAACCCGACGTGCTTCGTCCCGGCATTGTAGGGATGCGAGGGTCTAATAGCTATGGTCATACGACTAGGCTATGCATGAAGCGAGTACACCGCCCCCCCCCCCCCCGGCGCTCTGTCTCGAAAGGTATGCGGGGTCAATGGTTAAATGACTAAGGCAAGCAACAAATGGGTACTCCCCTTCCCGCCCCCCTCCCCCCCCGCTGCCTCCCCCCGGTTTATACAGGTTGTACCGATCTACCTCCTCGGGGCGTTCAACCCCAAGAGCTACATCCGCATGCACAAGGACGTCCGCCAGCAGATGGGCCCCGCGCGGCCGGGTCCCTTTGACCGCCAAGGCTACCGGAAGCTGCACCCGGAGGTGGAGGAGGAGGGGATCGGTCCGTTCAAGCACTTCAAGCAGAACAGGCGCAACGAGATCTGCGTTCGCGGGCGGGTGGGCCTCCCTGACAGAGGGTGCGTTGAGTCTTTATTTTGTTAGGGCTTTCACGGGTCAGTTCGGTTCTCGCGGGTCATGTCGTGTCGTGTCGTGTCGTGTCGTATCGTGTCGTCGTGTCGTGTCGGGTCGGGTCGGGTCGGGTCGGGCAAGGGTGACCTGTCCCAACCCGTGATGTTTGAAAACCTCTTCATCCCGCCCGCCCCTAAACACATGAATCGTTATTGTAACTATATCGTTTTTGAGTTGGTGCTGACGGCGATGTGAAAACGTGTTTACTTTCTTATCTCATTTCATGTGCACACGTTTATGCGCTGCAGGTGGTACAAGAGGATGTACGGCAAGCCTTTCAAGCACTTCTTCAAGAAGGGCTTCAAGCAAGGCCTTCACATCAAGATCATCGCTCCTAAGCTCTCGCCCCTGAAACACTACTGCACGCTGGGCTGGAAAGAGGGGAGGCGCCTGAGGCTGCGCAGCAGCGTAGGGACTTTCGACGGAGTCGTCAACATGGAGGCGTTTTTGGAGGTGGGAGTGGGACGCCACACACACAGGCCCCCTGAAAATTCACGGAAAAACCGAGCATGTATGCGCCGAGCACACGAGCACGTAACGTCAATTGACGCTCCTTCCTGCTTCCAAGTATATACATAAGTAAACAGGCTGTAAATAAACGGTAGAGCCGCAGCAAAGAAGCATGCTACGGAAGAAATCCACATGTACACCTAGGCGTTGTGCGGCTCCTCGCATGAAGAGTTCAATAGGAAGACGCATGCAATTAATCGTACGGTGGGGATGAGCCGACTTTTTTTTCTGGAGCCAGCCAGTCCTCGTTTGAGGAGGTCTACACCGCAACCCCCCCCCAAAAACAAACTGTTTCTTTTTTTTTTTAGTAAACTAAAAAAATGCAAAAAACCAAATCGATGAACACACCCTCATGGCTTTTTCTTTTTTCAGGTAATACCTACCAACAAAATTTGTATCGACATTTCCCGAAGATTTTGGGCTATGTAGCCCTGATCATCAACAAAAAACCTCGTATATATATGTTTTCAGCCAACAACTGACCAAATGCTACCATAGGGGGGGTCCATTTTTTTTTTTTTTCTTGGGGGGGGGGGCTTTATTTGTGGTGGCCTGGAGTCACTCGCGCGAGTGAGTCCCCCTCTCCTTTACGGTCTTAAGCTTTGGTGTCATTTTTATTTTTGGCGACGTGAACCCGCAATGCAATAGTTACAGCCTCGCTTGCGCCAAGCATGTGTCGCGTGACAACTGATTTCGTCGTTGAGGTGCAGAGTCTCTCGTGCGAGTGGCTCGAACCCCTTAGCCAAAAAAAAGGGGTACCCCCCCCCCTATCGCAGCCTTGGCCGATTGCGTCAGACGCGTGCTACGATAGAAAGAGGTATACCTCTTTTTGGCGAAAATGGTTTCTGAATGACGGGGCTCCTTAACCGAAAATCGGCGGAAAATAAATAAATAATAGGCCATTTTCGTTTTGCATGATCCTCGTTGTGTGCCTAGGACATGGGATTTTTTATCCGGGATCATAGCAGTTTTGTTTTTCGCCAAATTTCAGTTTTGGGCAGAGGTCTTAAGCTTCCAAATCGAGGGGTAAGTATTAGAAGAAAAGTGGTGCACCTTCATCGTGGCACGCGTGGTAGAATAGGCTGTGGCAGGGGGGGGGGGTACCCCGATTTCCTTACCGAGAAATAGATCACTCGCGCGTGCAGCTCTCTGTACGTCGCCCCGAAACGAATTTCGACAATTATGTTTCTTGGCGCTGATTGCCAGCGCCGGCCCCTGCGACCAGGCCAGGTCGTATCGTCACACACGCCAATAGGGGGCAGTGCAGCGTCACAAAAAAGCAAGTTCGTGTTCCGTGCGCGTATGTATAATGTATATATATTATTATATATGTATACCGCGAAATCGAAGACACACAAAAAGCTTCAAGACTCTCGCAAAAACAAAGGAGAGTAGCAATCGATGATGTCGCGAATGACTTTGAGGCGCTGAAACAAACGAGGCCCCTCAAAGTGCCCCCCCCACTCCCACCCCCCTCCAAGCATGGCCTCGTTCTATACCTCCACCCACACAAAAAAGCTTTTATTTTGAGAAAAACAACAAAAACGCGGGTGGTTCTCGAGACGTGGGAAGGACGAGGCACGCGCGCACGCAAAAAAATAAGCATATGCTACGATTTGGATGCAGTTAGAATTGCTGAGGCTCCAACATGAATGGAGGAGGAATAATGTCACGGCCGGGTGTTGGTTTCTGGTTTGTGCTTTAATCCAGTCTTTTTAGGCGAGAGATGCGCGCGAGGAGGCATTCCGTGGTTTCTAGAGAAATCACTTATATTTTGTCTTTTTTCTTCTTTTTTTTCGTGAATGATGGGGGCTCGTTTTTCAATACGAGTTGTCTGTTCATCTATTACGGGGGACCATAGTATATAGGACCTACGGTACACACAAAAACCAATATATTTCCCTATTTTGACTAACAATATTTGGTCCTATTTACTATGGTCCCCCGTAATAGACCATGAGTTTTTTTTCGACGCGTGCTACCGACAGAGGCATACCTTTTTTTTCCGCTATTTTGTTTTGTGAATGACGAACGCTTCTTGTTAACATCCCAAAAATGTCGGAAAATAGACAAAAAAAAAATTGCTGTGATTTCTCGTCGTTTACCTCGAGGCATGGGATTTTTAATCCTTTACTAGTAGCAATTTTCGTTTTTCACCAATAAATCACTTTTCGGGAGAGGTCCTAAGCTCCCAAATTTGAGGAACCTCGGCAAAAAAAAATGGTGTACCTCTATCGCCGCACGCGTCGTTTCAATTCGCGATCAAGTCGGTATTTTGGGTGAGGTATAGAGCTCTACCGTTTTTCTTGGGGTGAGATGGTGGTCGAGTTAGATCGTACTGACGGTGTGGGGTGGGGGAAACCGTGAAAGGTTTGTCAAAGAAAATCAACGTTTTTTTTTCGTGGGAGGGGGTGTTGTCGTAGAATCAATCTTGCGCGAGTGGCCCCCCTTTGTATGCCTCACCCCCGCAAAAAATATTTCGAGTAAACTGAAACTGCGACCCGATGAACCTATCACGCCGCACAAGATGAATTATCATATCACGTAGTAGTGTCTTCTTGTCAGGCACCCACGAGGGCGTTTACATAACTTCGCATACACTTTGCTGCTTTCGCAAGCGGACCACACCACCAAAAAAACAAAAAAATAGTAAATTCGAAGCTGTCATATAAAAATGCAAGAATGTATGCGCAAGGTGCCGAAGTCCGTCTCACAAGTGGTTCTTATGAAGTAGGATGCAGCTCACCCCCTTCGTGTAATGATATACAGCTTTTAAAGTTACCAAGAGTCCGGGGCTAGTTTCGTGTGACATCGCCGGTATGCAGCTCACGACGCGTGCCACGATAGAGCTAGCACTTTCCGGCGATCTCCCCCTCGCCCCCCCCCCCAACGCCGAAAAAATGGAAATCCTTAACCCAAACCGTCGGAATATCATTCTTGCTTCACCAAAAAAAAACACACACACACGAATGTAATACCTTGACCATGGCATTGTCCGTCGGTTTTCACTTCACATTTATCAAAATTAGTTTTCGGGTTAACGCCTTCACTACTGGAAACCCTTTTTTTTCTAACAAATTTACTTGAGTTTAGTATAGGGAGGAATCTTGGGGGTCTAAAAGGGGTTAAGAAAGGGGAAAAAAAACTCCTCAAGTGAGGGGTAGTATTAAGAGAAAAACAGAAATGGTGCACACTCTACCGTAGCATATGCCTCTCACGGCACTTCGCGCTTTGGCACACGGCGATGCCTTCCTGGTGGGTTGAAGCCCCGACTTGCTCCGTCCCGGCGTCGCCCGGAGGCGCTAGGGTCTATAATGGTCTTACGACCGCGGCCACACGCGATGTCAGCACGCACCGCCCGTCTTTGGTGCAAGCAATGTCTGCCTGGTTGTGGAAACTCGACGTGCTCCGTGCCATCATTGTGCGGGTGCGAGGGTATATGGTCGAAAGAACTACGGCCATACTTGACAACAATTACACCCCTCTCTCCTTCCCCCGTCCCCCGCCCACCCGCCCCCCCCCCCCCCCCCCCCCCCCCCCGACCCGCCCCCGCCCTCCTCACGCCCTCCCCCTTCCCCTCCCCCGTCCCCCTCTCCCCGGAGAGCGCAGGTCAACGCCGCGGCCGGCGACTCAGGTCTGGAACCTATGGAGTACTTCGAAGAGGAAGGCCGGGACGCCGGGGCTAAGCTACCGCTGACGAAAATTAAGATGCGCAGGGTGCACGCGACGTGTATCGACGGCGACACTGCAGGAGACCTTGACTACGAGGACGATGATGATGGTGATGACGATGATGATGACGAGGAGGAGGAGGATGACGATTGTGATGAGGGTGGCGATGATGATGATGATGAGGATGATGAAGAAGATGATGATGACGACGACGATGATTACGACTGAAAATGTGTGGCAAGGTTAAGAGGAGGCGGATAAATAAGAACATGACGACTGTGAGGACGACGGGGGACTATGATGAGACAAAAATGTCATGATGAAGAGGAGGATGAGGAGGATGAGGAGGATGAGGAGCATGGTGATGATGACGGGGATGATGATGATTATGACAAAGGCTTGTTGGCGCTGGCTGGTTGACTTGACGGCGATCGTGTGTCTCTTGGCCTTATCGTGCGCACAACGATGGTCAAGATGGTGATGGTGAGGATGGTGAGGATGAGGAGGAGCAGGACAACGGTGCAACGACAACGAGGGTAGCGGTGATGACGACGACGACAGAGGAAGATGATAATGACGACGACGATGATGATGATCATGATGATGACGACTGCGACTGCAACAACGCATGGTCGCTGACTGGCTGATTTGACAAGCTGGACCAATATGTGTATACTGTCTGGATGCATCATACATCGCGTGTTGGTCTGCGCATAGTACCTGCACGCGCGAAGATGGTCAAGATGGTCGTGGTGATACTACATGGCGACTAAGAAGACAGTTTAAATTAACGGCGTTGACTGATTATTTTACTAGCCCGTCGCGCATCCCTCTGTCAGTATACTCGCTTGCGCTACGAGGTGTATCTCTCTGTCTGAAAACTTGCTTGCGCTTAGCGCATCTCTCTGCCTCTGATTACTTGCTTGCGCCAGTTTTATGCTTGAAGTCCTTGTTTGCGAGATCGGAAAGCACGCGATCACCATCGAAAAAACCGATCCACCGCCCGCAGCATACAACGCTGTGCGAATACCGTGTATATGTGTGTACAGATGATAGCGTGAGTACGTAGCCGTTTTACTTAGGCTAATTGTGGGGGTAGGGAAATGACATGCAGAAAGCGCCTATTACTAACAAAATAACAGCGTGCGTACGCTCAAATCGACGCAAGTCGATGAGGGCAAAACATGCTGAACTCTTCGCGCGATGGAAATAAATGAAGGCATACATTGTGGTGGTGGTGGGGTGAAGAGTACCTACCGGCTATGGCATGATATGTGACCCCGGATCTGAGCTGTGAAAACGGAGGGGAGCCGAAGACAAAGTGCGAAGAAAATAGAGGGGAAGGCGAGAAAGCTCCAGGGGGCGGGGGGACGGGGGATGGTGGTAAGGATAGTGTTTAAAGTATCAACAGCAGTATGTGTAGTAGTTTGCAAGCAAAATGTCCGTAGACGATGGGGAAAAAGGCGAAAGCTTGGGTGGTAGCAGGCGGAAGCAAACATGGCCTCGTCGTTCGGACGCGAGTTATAACTACTACTGCGAAAAAAATACCCCAAACATGAAATCCGAGCGATTCGTTCCCCCCCATAATGGCATGCATTTTTAAGCCCTATTCCAATGGAGAAGCGGTTTGGTGTCGATTCACCTGAGCCCCCTGCTCTGGGACGGATAGATGCGCGCGTGGCGGGCGTCCACGTCGACTGGATCGCAGCAGGGGCAATTCATTGCCACCTGCTCTTCGATTCCCATGATGATGTTCATATTCTAATCGGGACTTCTCTTCGAATACTGAAACCAAGAAGCTTCGAGATCGCGTATTTCTTCACTTGATGGGTACCGAGAACGTACAGAAGTGACACGATTTTTTTGTCACGATTTTCCTAGCATTTGTTTTTGTGCTCGTTAGGAACGGTCCTTAATCAACTGTGCAACGAGACCGCCCAACTAACCACTTGGGTATCGAGAAAGCTTAATCACTTGATTGGGCAACGAGAATATTCCTTGGGTTTTGGCGACAGAAGCCACCTTTTAATAGAGTAAACTCTAGGAAATTTCACCGTGCGTGCAGGGAATTTCAGCGAAATTATACTGAAAAAAAAACAGAACATAATACTATCATACCGTTCTGTTTAGGTTTTGAGCGTGTGCATTCGGTTCATTCAGCAACTAACTGTGCTGTATTCATGGGATCGCTTCAATTAGGCGTTACGCGTCGCGGCTTGGCAGCCAGTCTCACTCGAAAGCCAATTAATCTACGGGCACGAGGAACATCACACTCCATTATTATTGCACTTCATTCACACGTCGTGCAGATCACCGCAAAGGTAAAATGCCTTGGATATGAGGGCAGAGACGCAGAGGTATCAGGCTAGCTTGGAAACAGCATCGGTTCTTCTTGGTAGAGATCTTCTTGTTGTTGGCGTGAATCTACGAGTAAGCTCGAGAGGAAAGGGGTGACCGAGCGAGGGGGGTCGCGCTCACTTAATGTGCGCTCCACCCTAGGACCAGCTCTCTTCTGAACCTTTCTACGGAACGCCCAACGAACGTTCTTATTGGTTGGCTTGCTATTCTTATGGTACAACAAGGGCTTGCACCTACGGGCTACCTTTTGCCCAAGGGAACGTTCCGTCACCGGGAACGTTCTTGAGCTGTAAGCTTACTCGGTTCTACGGGTTATCTTCTCTACTCAGAGTATTCCCTTTCAGGAGAATATTCTTGTGGTCGCGGCACCGAACTCCGGCGGGCTATCTTACCGAATCTTTAGCCCGCTACTACTGAGGGTCTATTACATCACCGATCCCCACTTACCTGTTTTGATCTATAGATCTCTCACGGAAGATCTGTATGGCCTAGCTCAAGCTACCGGGTGGGAGCCGTACGATCTGCATGATCTAACAAAAAGGTTGGACTTGTACTCTTAATAATATATAGAGATCCTGCACAACATATCTCATAAAATACATGTTCAGGATCTACTGCTGTAGTAGATTATCTGTATGACCTATAGATGATCTGATGTTGTAGATCGTGATCTGTCCCCGGTGTGCATTATTAATGTGATAATATGCAGGGCTTTTCACGGGTCGGGCCGGGCCAGGGTGACTCCACCCGACCCGATCCATGACATTTGGAGACCTCCTGATCCGGCCCGATCCGACCCGACCTTACCCGACCCGACCCGACTCGATCCAAGAAATGTTGAACACCTCCAGATGAGCCGGCGACCTGACTCGACCCGCGAGTTTTTTAAAGCCTTCTGACCTGGCCCGCGTGTCGGGCCATGACCCGTGAACAGTACTACTACTGGAAACATTATTTTAGCTAGGAAAAAAATCAAGTACCTTACCAGGTAGTAATGTTGAAGTAATCATCCATCCCTCGGTGGGGGGAGTTGTTTGCACTTTTTTGAGCTAAACGTTTCTGACCAGGTTGGACTCCTCAAGTGTGCGGGGAACCATCGGTTTCTTAGCATGATCGATCATCTTACGAGTATGTTTTGTGTTGGGGCTAGCTAGCGTGCATTAGAAACGCTGGTGGGGGTTGCCCGAACGAACGAAAACGCCTTCGAAGCCATGTTTCGGTCGTGTGAGATATGAGCTCCTCATGTTAGGAGCTCAGAAAATTCTTAGAATATGCTGCACCCCTATTTATTTAATTTTTCCTCACATTTTTATTTTCCAGCTTCTGGAAAAGCCGTGGTCACAGGTGTCGTCCCTTCTCCCCCCCGGTTCTTGCCTTCAATTTTACCGCGCATAGGGTTCAGCAATCCCACTGCTAGTCGATTTTTCATCGAGTGTTGCTAACTCACGCTCTCGCGCCTTCCGCAAGTCAATTTGTGCACAAGAAAAAGTCCCAACGAATTTATACGAGTATGCACTCGGCGGGGCTCGAACTCACGTAACTGACCTATAATACCAGACTCGAGGATAACCTGATACGCCACCGGGGCGACCGGCGTATTCCGTGGGACGACTCGGAAGCATCGGCCATACGAGGAAGGCCGGGATGCTAGGGCAGGGGGTGGGTCAGACAGCTGCACATCTCAGACAGATCGATCAGAATCTAGGTAATCTTCGGTACACCCCGTATCTGCCGCTATGAGCTGTTTGCGCTGGATCTATCTGGTATAGAGTACGTATCCAACCCAGGAAATATGTGATATTAGACCATACAAATCATACGGCTCCCACCGGGTAACATGAGCTAGACCATACGTACAGATCCTCCATGAAAAATCTAGAGGCGGCTTCGTCGACGTGTGGTGATCGAGCGCTTCAAGCCCTGTGCCACTCCCCATGACACCAGTGACATGCCCAAATACCTACCGATCGTCCCGACTGATGCAGTACATGCCCTACATTTTTGCCAAGAAATCCCCTCCGTACCATGTCGCTCAAGACGACGTTGCGGCTCCCCTTCTACGACTTGAAGTAAGTGTAGAAGACCACCGGCCACCAATCGGTCCACGGGCGATGTGGCATCATCGCGGTGCTCTGCAAGACGCATTGTTGGGTGTGGGACTCTCTGAGCCATCTTGGGAGCGGGGAATGGACCTCCGACACTCTTTGTGAGGAACTTGGAACCTTTGAGAAACAGAGTATCCCCTAGCAGGTCTGCCAATTAAGCACGCCCTTCGTGCTACTCACTTTCGCGGAGCTCAGAAGTTAGAGAGCTGCTTTCCCACGAGTCGTGATGACATCTGAACAGGAAGGGGTCATGCCCTTCCCATATCATATTTATCCCGAATACGAAACACCGTCCCAACAAATACGAACACCGAAAAATGACCTATTTTGAGGTAATTACCGGTATTCCAAGGCCGTACCATAACATTAGCCCACCCTGATGAGCCGAATATGCAGAAATATGGGAAATTCGGTGAAGCCCCGGTTCCATGAACTAGATAACGAGTCGAAGATGTGACTCCTCAAAACCCACTCAAAACCTATTTCCACACCTCTGAATGGATAGTCTCTGCCGGCGGTGGGCCTTCGGGAGGCTCGCTCGAGCACCCCTCCTCGAGCCTGGAATCAAGGACGACCCTGGAGGAGGAGCCGCAGCAGGGGGCGGAGGTGGAAGCGGTCCTGCCCCATCTTAGCTCGGAGGTTCATCAGCGCGAGCTTTCCCCAGGCTCGGCGGCGCGTTAGCGGCGGGGCTCTCCGAGCTCGACTGTGCGCCAACCACAGGATTCATCCCGCGGCCGGGACGCCCGTGACGGCTCCCTGAGCGCGGCAGCGTATGCGGCGCGGACTCGGCGCTCGCTGGAAGCAGCTACAGCGACGACGCTTCAGCGTAAGCGGCGCCTCCAGCAGATGCAGCGAGACATCGTGAAGGCCGAGAGCGCCGAACGAAAGGTAGTCGCGGCGGCAGAAACGGCGCAAGAAGCTCTCTGGACCGCGACGTTCGCACAGCTGCGATGGAAGCTACTGCGACCCTCCCGCCACCGATGCGTCAGCAGAGCGTCAACTCGCGGTCGGAACGGCCTGTGGGCGTAGCTTTTCGAAGTTAAGTCCAATGTATGGCCTCTTCGCCGAGAGAGCATTTTCTACCAAGTTGGGGCCTCGGTCGTGGCCAAGACCTCCACTCTCCTGGCGTCGGTCAGGAAGACGTCGCAGCATCCGTCGGAGCTCCTTTCGGTGAGAAGGGCGTGGTCTAAAATGAACCACAGCACGTGGCAGGGCTAGATGAGGGCCGCCCGGACCCTCGCCCTTGTTGAAGCTCTTCGGATGGCCCACGACGATGCCCGGGACACTATTTCGTGGCCGACCTTGAAGGAGGAACAGCAGGAACACTGCCGCGGCAAGAAGCACGGCGACAGCCGAGACAGGGAGCAAGACCGCCGGATGGGGGGGGGGGTGCTTCTGGCGGCGGCAAACGCGGCGGTGAGCGCAGCCACGGTGGGGGTGGCAGCCCCTATCACCGCCGTGGAGGAGGCGGCGGTAGCGGAGGCGGCGGCGACACGTCTGCGCCTGGGGGTGGCGGAGGACCCGGGCACTGTCAGGGTGGTGGTGTTGGGAGACACAACCGGGGAGGTGGTGGCTGCAGGTCTGGGGGCGGTCAAGGTGGACGCAGGGATGGCGCGAGAGGCCGTTCCGATGGAGACGGCACGTAAGAGCTTGACCGCACTACTTCTCGTATTTGAGGGCGATCTACGCGACTCCCCAAAGGGATAAGCTTGTAACATCGCACACAATGCATGCAAAAACACACCCGGTACATGCACAAAAAGCAAAAGCACGCATACATGAGCGTGCCATGAATCTTTGGTACATGAACGAAAAGCAAAGCACACACATACTTGAGTGGGCCATGAATCTTGGGACCTCTCCGTTGAGCGTGGTAGCGTATACCCGCAGGAACCTTGTCGTTGTATTTTTTTCTTACTCATGTCTTGGTCTAAAATCGAAATGCCGCCGACGGCCGTAATAATAGGAAAGGGAGGAGCATAGCCCGCCCGCGCCCCCCTCCGCTGACAGCCACCCGGTCACGAACATCCGAGATCAACAGCGCCATACCGTCCAGCTCTATGTTCGTTGCACCGTCATAATACGTCCGCGTTCAACATGGAACACAGCACAGCCAAGCTAAAACATGCATACATGGGTCATGCATCATGGAATCGTTCCGGTGAGCGTGGCGGGTTCGAAGATTTGACAACATTTTCTTGTCCGTCGTGCGTTGTCTGACATCAAAATGCCGCCGACGGCCGTAACAATAGGACGATAGGAACAGCCCGCCCGCGCGCCCGCCGCGCCCCCCTCCGCGCACAAGCCTCTCGGACACAGACAAACCTTAGATCATCAGCAGCGCCATACAACTACAGTCCAACTAAATCCTATTAATAATGCTGTAGGTCTGTTGCAAGAGTACTACATGCAGGCTCGCCTGTCTGTCCGTCCAGCCACGTCTGTGACTACCTCCAGCACAACGTGTACCGTACGACGTACACGTCAGTGCAGCAAAAAAAAAAAAAAAAAAACGACGAAACAAGCGAGACCATTCAAAATGCTACCAACCAACCAACCAACCAACCTCAGCCTCGGTATAGGTACTTCCAAGCCCTATATTAACCAATTTAGAACTATCTCCACCTCCGATTTTCGGACCAAAGTTACTTGAGAATAGAACAGGATCATTTCGGCAAAGAAGACAAGGTAAAAAAAAGTTTGTTTAATTAAACCGAAACCAATCCTTGTACCGTTGTGTTCTATATACCGCCGAGTTAAAAAAAGAAAATCACGACACCAACATAATACGTCGAATTAATTGTGGTCAGCTTCATTAACCTAGTAAACCTGAGAAACGATTCCACACCTACACTGATCTTAAGTAGCTTGTTCCAAAAAAGCCAAAAGCGCGGGTCAACTTCTAAAGAGGCTACCTGGTACGGTAAAAAAGAACCACGGCTTTTCACGGGTCGTGACCCGGCCCGGGGGTCCGGTCCAGGAGTTTTTAAAAACTCGCGGGTCGAGTCGGGTCGGGTCAGGAGAGTTCGAAATCTCATGGGTCGGGTCGGGTCGGGTCGCGTCTCCCTGCCGAGTCGTTCAACGGTAGCCCCCCCAAAACTTTCCTTCAACGACATCGCCGGTTTTGAAACCAACTCCCGGCCGTATCTCCTGAAATACGGGTGCCCCTGTTGCCAACCAGACGACATCGTTCGATAGTCCTTAGTTGCCAACAAGAAAATGTATACCTGGTACAATGTTTGATTTTCATTGCATACTTCCTCGCGTCGAGCAGCGACGAAACGTTCGTTATTGAAGAAAATCGCCGGGTTTGGGGCGGTGGCTACCGTAGAATCCGTCTGCGGTTGACCCGACCCGACCCGACCCGATCCGCGAGAAGAGATCCTACCCTTGACCAGCCCTGGATATACTAACCCTTCCATTGCCGGAAACATGATCCCACGCTAATTCCAAGTATTTTTTGTCCAATAATAATGTGGTCGCAGTTCTGAAGGGGTTACGCTATACCAGTACGTACACGCTGCGTATGCTTTCATGCTTTTAGCCATTCGCCGGCGGATTAACAACGAAACAAAAAAAAAGACCCTTACGAAAACACTATCGCAGAACACAACCAACCCTGCAACAAGCCCAAGTAAACACGACGGGTGGGTGCAGTTAGCTGCGGGGCTAACAGAAGCACGCCAACAACCAACTAACAAAGGCGTTGTGTCCTCTTAAGGCACACATCGAAGAAGGCGTGTTGACCCTACTGGGGTCCAAAAAACGCGGAGCCCCCCCCCCCCCCGACATGACACACGTACGCTCGTCTACTAGTCTGTAAGCGCGCAGCAGGACGAGTTATATTATGCTGTCCACGTGTGGTACAACTCCCTGCTGGATTGCAGCTCGGGTGGTAAACAAAGCACTGACTAAGCCTGTAGCCCACCCCGCCGTGTTTTTTCTCGTGAACCTCTCAAGTACGTCCCCGAAGGATAACAAGAAAGCCATGGATGCGCAGCAAGGCACTCCTGAGACAAAAAAAAACGAGTAAACAAGGCACAATCATGTAAGGCAAGCCTCAAGTGCCTCCTTGTGACTTAAAAAGCATGTTTCCATCCCTTAACTTGCCTTCCTTGAATATAAGGCAAATTACACAAAAAAAACGCTTAATACTTGCCTTACAGCCAAGCGCGGCCCCGATCACCGATTCAGGGAGTTCGTATGTATAACGACGACACTTCGGCCCCAACCACCGTTTCAGGGAATTTATATGTATAACGGCGACACTTTGGTGCACAAAAGAAAGGCCCAAGTAAGGCACGAAATAGCGTCGTACGACAGCCGCTTTCTGGGAAAGGGCTCTGACTGCAAAAGTAATGCATGCCCATCAGTCAGGGCTTACCACCAATCGCCTACGTACGTCAGCGGGTAGCAGCGCAAAAACGACGCCTACTGCTGCTGTGTACTCGTACCAGCATAAAAAAAGAGGGCTACCTACTGAATAACACTTGTATTAGCAGGGAGCACGAAATCAAGAAAAATCGGACAACTCCCCTTGTAAAAAACACCAAACTGTGCACCATGTGTGGTCCTGTACTACCATACTACTATTACTAGCAGAACAAAATAATGCCAGCGTCATCATTGCGTGCGGCAACTCCACCCATCCGGGGTGGGGTAACAACATAACGCCAACGTCATCATTACGTGCGGCAACTCCACCCATCCGGGGTGGGGTAGTGGTGGTGGATAAGGGTGATCAATCGTGTGCTCAGACATCGCCTTACGGTCAGTCATCCACAGCTGGATTGGTTAAATCCTCAAAAGCTATCTGGCCAGCGATATGAAGACAGACGCATGCCACGGTGTAGAGGTAACCGTTTTTTGGAATATTTTTTTTCCTGAACGACGGTCTCAACCCAAATTCGTCGGAAAATAGACGACCAGTTTTTGTTGCTTTGTTCTCGTTGTGTACAAGAGTTTAGCCCACGGGATTTTTCATCCGGGATCAAAGCAGTTTTTTATTTTCTCAAAAGTCAGTTTTTGGCAGAGAGGTCTCAAGCTCGGAAAGTGAGGGGTAGTATTAAGAAAAAAAAGTGGTGCCCCTCTATCGTAGCACGCATTGAGAACAAACACGCCCCGGGCGGAAGAATTTCCAAAAAAACAAAAAAGAAAAAATCCAAGCCTATTTTCTCCCAAATCACGGGGGCGCTGCCACGCAGACCCAACGTCATAATGGCAGAAGCTTTGGGAAGATGTCGTCGAGACCTTTTGACGGACAGGCGGCTAGGCGTTTTCGCATTCTATCGAAAAAAAAACAGCTTGGAATTTCGACGGAGGGGAGTGTGTTGATTCATATTTGTGTTCTACGTCAGTCACAATCCGGCTGTCTGCTTCCGTCAACAGCAGCAGCAGCAGCAGCTATACGGTTTACAGTCCCCAACACCTGTCTGGGCCACTCCCCACTCACCCATGGGTGCTGTCTGGACAGTGCAAAAGCGGCTGTGCGGTCACGCAACAACGGCTAAGTGCTTGCTCATCATTCACGAACGGGTTGTAGGATCATTCATCGACAGCTCAACGCTAACTCTTACACAGCTGAATGGTCACCCACCAACAAAACAATACGTGTGGACGGCCATCAACGGCTATAAATAAGCCTCTTCTTTCAACTCGGTGATGCATACGGTCGGTAATTAACGGTCGGTAATCAGCGGTCGGTAATCACCCACCAACAACTATACGCATGGACGGTCATCAACGGTTATGAACCTCTTGTACCGCATGGACGGTCATCAACGGTTATAAACCTCTTGTACCTCGGTGATGCATACGGTCAGTAATCAACGGTCGGTAATCAGCGGTCGGTAATCAACGGTCGGTAATCAACGGCCGGCAATCGACGGCTAAAAAAAACAACTATTCTCCGTCCCGTGCTACTATTGGCCGCAGTCTTGAATGTTGCGAGCAACGACGCAAGGAACACCGCCGTCGGAAGTTGGGAGGTCAGAAGCCCCCCTTCACCCCCAAGAGACCACCCCAAAACATGGCCCTACTTCGCAATAACAAGCTCGGCAACATCACAATTACGCTACCATCTCTCTCCCCCACTTCTCTCTCTTCCCTCTCCTCTCTCTTTCTCTCCTGCACCCCCTACCCTCCCCCCCCCCTCCCTATTTTCGCCCATGCATCATTCATTTCGAAAACATGGAGGAGATAGAACCAGCGATGCCAGACAGTAGCCCTTCCCCTTGTGCTCCACCACCCGCCCCCGCTCCCACCTCCGCTCCCACCTCCGCTCCCGCCCCACCTCCCCCTTCCACGATAGCGTTGCCCTTGACCTCCTCCTTCTCCACCTGCTGCTGTACAGCCGTCGTCGCCGCAGAGGGGTTCGCTTCCGACTCCGCGCCATCTACAGCGCTTTCCTGAGCCTTTACATCAGCCACGTCGGCTGCAGAAGTTTTACCCGCGATTTGCGACAGCGCGAACCTGCGTCGTTATCGTTTACCGGTAGCAAACAATACATCTGGGATTAGCATGGGGCACATTTCGCAGTAGTCAAAAATACTATTGTACGCAAATGCGCATGTGCGCAGAAAAAATAACAAAACATAACATCAACGACTCCAACCTCCCCGCCCCTCCAACTACCCTCCCCCCCCCCCAAAATTCCCCAAACATCACCAGCCCACTTCCCCCACATCCTCCAGCTCCACACCCCCCCCCCCACAGCCCCAACTACCCCACCCCTCCGAGCGCATTTCGATGGGGTCGTAGTACTGCCATCCCTTCTCCGTGGTGACGCCCGTCCTCATCTACAGCGTGCCCCCCTCCCCATCCCCCGGCCAAACTTAACCCCCCCCCGCCTACTCACGCCGAGGGCATTCCGGAGGGGTCACAGTACTGTCATCCATTCTTCGCGGTAGCCCCTTCCTCATCCACAGCCCCCTCCCCCCACTCCCCGTCCTCTATGGTCCAGACGACTATGGCCATGCATGGTATGTTTGCACGCACACCTTCCCTGCCCCACCCTGCCCCTAAAAGAAAACGCCTACTCACGCTGAGGGCATTCCGGAGGGGTCGTAGTACTGCCATCCCTTCTCCGCGGTCACCCCCCTCCTCATCCACAGGGTTGCGATCCACTTGGTCCCCTTGAGGATAGGGCAGCCGGAGTGCCTCGTGCGACCCTTGTCTGTCCTGTTGTCCGGACCCAGATAAGAAAAGAATACCGCCTGTTTCGTTCGCGAGCGGGCGGGCGGGCGAGGGTCGGGGTGGGGGGGTAGGGGTAGGGTTGGGGTAGGGGCAGGGTGGGGGTGGGGGTTGGGATTGGGGGAGGGGGGGGTTGGGGGTTGGGGGCTGGGGGTGGAGTGCGGATTGGTGGGTTAGGGTGTGCCCTTTGTCCTATTGTCCGGATCCAGACAAGAAAATAACCGCGTGGTTTGTTCGCGGTGGTGGAGGTAGGGTTATGGGTAGGGGTGGGATGGGGTGGGGGTAGGGAGTGTGCTAGGGTGGGGTTAGGGAGTGGGCTAGGGTGGAGGAGGGGGGTTGGTCAGGGTGGGGAGGGGGTTGGGTGGTGGGTTAGGCAAATCACGATTAACATACGAAAACACAAACGGGATTCCATCCAACGACTTTTAAGGCGTCCCCGCGTCACTCGAAAGTGCAACCCCCATCATAGCCCACGTCGATGGCAAGCCTATCCATGTCTCTACAACTCCCAAATTAATTCATACAGGCAGGTTCAAGACAACATCAGTACTGTAGTAACTTTTCCGATTACGAGGACGAAGAAAACGATTACTATTTTGTTTTATATTTCGCCCAAGCGTATGGGTATAAGGCCGCACCTGTCCCTTCTTGCCGTTGATGAAGACGTCGGACGAGCTGAACGTCGTGCCACCCCCCACCTCCGCCTGCTCGCAGTAAATCACCTAAAGACAAAACAGATAAAAGAGTGGAGTCGAGTCGCGAGAGGATTTTGCGGTCAAAAACGAGTCGACGTTTTTGTGTAGTGGAATGCATGGTGTAGTGTGGCGAAAAAGCGTGGTCAAGTGTACGAGTATGTAGTATAATTTAGTCTATTTACCAGGTATGGTGTACCTGGAGGTGTACTACAAGGCGCATTGCTCCGCGGGCGGCATTTAACGCCCGCTACGCTCGGTCGGGAATGAAAAATATAACAAACGAGGTGAAGCGGACAGAGGTTCATGATTGATCGTAGACGAAAACTGGCGACTCGAAAATGCCAAGAGACCCGCCGCCATGTTCCACGAAAACAACCCGGGCGCCACATGCATGGGGATTATACGGTATCTTGCTAAGTGCTTGCGATGTGTATGTCTGCGTCGAGGTTTGTGACATACAGAGCGTTTGTGTCTCTCTCGGATGACGAATTGGCACGGACGCCGGCACTGGGTGCCTGAAACTGTCAAAAATAAATACAATCCCACTTAATATCCTCGCACTACTCTCGCGCTCCCTCCCCAGCAGCAACTTAGATCCGGGGTCACATTGCGGGCCCTCCTCCCCCCTCCCCACTACGGTACGTGCCTTCACTTTTATCTTGAGAATAATTAACATTTTTTCTTCCCTCATCGACTCGCGTCGAATTGTGCGTACCCAAGCTGCTAGGCGCTCTCAGCAGTTGATCCTTTTTTTGCATTCTTGCAAATAAATTCAAAATCTCACCACGGCGGTAGGAATCGAACTCAAGGACCAACGCCAGTTCTATTCGAGGGAAACCACTACACCACCGGCAGGGGGGGGGGGGGGGGGGGGCGACCGGCAACACTTGAAAAAAACAAGTTTTTTTTTCTTTGTCATGAATCCTGACAACCATTTTTTCACGGAAAACCGCCCAAAACGATTCCAAAGTCCGTGCGGTATTTCCGGACAAAATATCTGCAAAATATGACATTCGCGAAAACGTCACTTGATGTTTTTGTTTTGGCACGATCGATTCCTGACAACTTTTTCGTGCTCGATCGTTAAGAACGGCCCGCTAAAGAGCGTATGCAGCAGCAGCAGCAGCAGCAGTAGCCGTCGGAAAGGGTGCAGAAAAAATCCAAGAATTTTCTGAATTCCCAAACAAGAGGAGCTCTCAACGTCATCCATCGTCCCTCATCACGCGAAACGTAACTTCAAAGACATCCCTTCGCCCGACCCGGCCAATGTTTCAAGGCATATACAGCTGTCAGATTTTGTCCCCCTCAGAAACGGGTTTTGCAGTTTCCGCGCACAGACTGACTAACATCACCCTGTTGACCCTGATAGCTACACTGTAGTTGCAATGAGAGTGGCCGACCTATATCCTTAATGAGGACACACAACCCGTAATACGCGCGATCGGAGTATCACACACAGCTTGCAAAGATGAGGAGTTTCGACGAAATATTTGATCTCACAAGCTGGAGGAATGTATTTTCATTTTTGTACAAAAATATCCTCCGGCGGATGGGCAAAAAATAAAAAAAAATAAAGCTCAAAGCTCGCCACACTTCCACGTGTTTTCGTACACGTCGCGATATATGCTCGAAAAAATACCATACTAACCGATGGCTCCACACACTTGGAGGAGCTCAACCGGCCAGAAACGTTTATAGCCCGAAACCCACCTTTGCCGTGGGATAACTCGTCGCGGAGGCTTCGCGCAGCCGGGGATTTTTGTAACTGCCGCCAACATGTTTCGTCACGGATTATTCCAAGGTCGGCGACGGCGATCTCTAACGGGAGCGGGGTTGTTGTTTTTTCGGGAACGATGTACAAACTTGAAAATACAAAAATTACCGAAAAAAAAGAAAAAGAAAAAAAAACGCCTCACCATGGTGGCAACACGTCCGCCTGGTCGGAACTCCGCCCCGGTGCAGTCGCCGTCACAGTGGGGGCGATACTCGTCGTCCGGGCCGTACTTGATCACGCTGAACCCCTCTTGTCCCGGCAGCGGGAGGTCGTACCCGGTAATGTGGTTCGCGAAGGCGTACCCGCGCCTGGTTTCGGGGTAATTTCGGGGTAGTGTTCACGAAAAAGAAAGTATGGTGCTCGATAATACAAGGGAGTAGAAATAACATACCCGGTAGCAGTATGCACAGTAACGCCGAAACAAAACAATTGGCACGGGGGCAGCTCCTCGCTCAGCGTCGAAAGCGCCCCGACGTTACACCGTCCGCTACGACCCGCCCACCATCGCCACCTATCCTCACGCAACAATCATCACCCAGACTACCCCCACCACCCATTTCCACCCACCCGACACATTAGCCCACCCACTCCTTCCACCTCCACTTACCCACCCACCACCTTCATCCACACCTCCACCAGACCCACGACCTCCCCACCTCTCCATTAACCTCTACCCACCCGCTACCCACCACATTTCACATTCCACCACCCCCCCCTCCCTCCCAAACCAGCCCCTCCGTTCCCACCTGTATAGATGAGCTGTGATCGAGGCGGAGTTGTCCAGGTCGGCAGCAACGCCGCCAGCTTTGGCCCTGCGTGCTTGGGACAGCTGGGATTTGCCTGCACCGGCATTGACAGTTGCGTCCTGTGAAAAAAAAAAAACAGGAGCAAAGGCAAAACATGGAAGAGCGAAGAGCGACGTAAACAATGGCAGCTTCGTCCTGTTAACGCCTTTACAACTGGAAACCCGTTTCGGGCACAACATTACTTAAAATTAGTATATGGAGGGATTTGGGGGCTCTAAATGGGTTAAGCAAAGACAAAACAAAGAAAAGTAACCAAAAGAGGAGAAAAAATAGAACAAAAACACGACAGCCGCGTGTGTCTTGCAGAAAGAGAAAGAGCAAGAAAAAAAAGAAACCAAAACAAGCACAAATAAAATAAAAGAAACAAAGAGCCACCAAAAAACCCCAGCACACAGAGGGGAAGGGTAAACTAAAACGTAACGTAAAATAATAACGCTGACATAAGGAGGAGGGGAAGCGAACGAAAGAGGTTTTTATCTACTGTTCTCAGAGTACGAGGCGACGAATATATACCTGAAGGTGAGGCGAGGCGCTGTCCATGAGAGCCTTGCATTCCGCGTCCGACGCGAAATCGTCCAGAAGGAGAACCTTGGCGTCCGGCTCGTCCAGGTACAGCTGCAGCACGAAAAAATAAGAAAATAAACAAGTAAATAAAAAAAACAAGAAAACACGAACAAATACGAACACTTGACAAACAAAAACGAAAAATACCAAGTTCACCACAACCAAGAAACAGCATCGACAAAAACAAACAAAAGCATTACGTTTTGTTCGACAAACGACAAACGACACACCAAACAAACTCATTAGCAATCAAACAATAAACAATTTCAACAAAAAAAAACTACGAAAAACAACACAGAAACAAACAAAAAACACGCTGGAAAAACAAACATAACCGCAAACACAACAAAACCAAGCAAAACAGCAAACACAAAACGAACAAACAAATACTTCGAAGCACAGTAGCAATCAAACACTTTTGAACACACACAAAATAAACAACCCCTGCAATCCTCCGTACAGCCACCCTCCCCCTCCGCCCAGCAGAGCATGGTACGTGCCTCCGCTAACAGGGTTCCGCCAATACTGCTTCGGCAAGTTCATGGTCGTAGCCTCCATCTCCGACCGACAGAGCTATACACCCCCCCTCCCCTCCCCTCCCCTCCCCCCAAACCCCCTTCATACCCTCCAAACCCATCAAACTCCGCCCGCTAACTCGCTCCGCGCTTGGCGCTTGGCGCTTGGCGCTTCGTGCGCGCGGTGTTTGCCTGGTCGGTGAACACCCGACGTGATCCTTCCTGGTAAGTTAGAGATGCGAGGGTCATACCACTATGCTCCTACAACTACGGCTATGGATGAAACGAGTCGCCCCCCCCCCCCTAAAAAAAAAACACCTCAGCATGGAATATCGTGCCACGACAAACATCAGGGGCCAGCCAATCCTACTTCGACAAGCTTGTGTTGATAGTCTCCATCTCAGGATAAACACAAGTGTACCCCCCCCCCCCCTTCCCTCCTCCATGCAAACCCCTGTAAGCTTCCTCAAAACGCCCCAAATCCCCCCTCCAAAGCCTCACATGAGCACGATACGCGGTCCCACTAACATAATCAAACGAATACTGCTTCGACAAGCTCGTGTCAGTAGTCTCCATCTCATGATCAATACGGGTATACCATACCCTCCCCTCCCCCCTCCCGTTTCAAACGCTCCAACCTCCCCCTTCGTCTCGAAAGGGATGTGTGGTCAATCGCCAAATGACTAAGGCAAGCAACAAATGAGTACGCCCCCCCCCCCGCCCCCTCCCCGCCCCCTCCTCTCCCCCCCCCCACCTCCGTCTGGAAAGGGATACGTGGCCTATTGGTCACGCAGCTGGCAAATATGAGTTTTGACCCCAAATTTGTCCAACTCACAGCTGACGTTGTTGGAACAATTTTATAAAACGACAATGCAAAAACAAATAAGTATGCCCCCCCCCCCCCCCCCCCCCCCCCCCCCCGCCCCAAAATGCCTCCAACCCACCAAACCCCCACCTGAGCATGGTACGTAGTCCCGCTAACAGGGTCCAACCAATCCTGCTTCGACAAGCTCGTGTTCGTAGTCTCCATCGTCGGATCAACACAGGTATAATTCCTCGCTCGGTCGCCCACAATCTCCAGCATCCTCATGTTCTTGTTCGCTTCCCCTTCCTTCTTGGCGAGGTTCTCCGCTACCGCTTTCGTCAGACATTCCGTAAACTCCGGCGAAGTCTCATTCGGGTCTTGTGCCGCACTGATCAAACAGGACCCCTCCGCCGCGGCGAGACCACGCTGTTTAGCGGCGGCTTTGACGACTGCTGGACTCGAGCGGCACTTTTCGGAGGCAGATTCCATGAGCTTTGCGGTGCGAGTCAGAGCGCTCTCTAGGTCCACCTTCAGCTCTCCATTGGCACTCCGTGAAATATGCGCCTTATACGATGGAACCCCCCGAGGGAGAAACAGGCGGGGAAGGGGAGGGGGAAATTAGGGGACGACTCCACTTTTTCCTCTTTTTTGGGGGGGAAGTGTGATCAATTTCTAAAAGAAAACGCCATGAACTTTGCGGTGCGAGTCAGCGCGCTTTCTAGATCCACTTTAAGCTCTCCCTTGGAATTGCGTGAAACACGCGCTTTTTTGGGTCAATGGAAACCCCCGGTGGAGGGGAAACCATGGCAAGCAGAGGGGGGGGGGGGGGGGTCAGCTCTCCCCCATTACTGTAAGTTCATCAGTGGAAGCCATCAAGAGAGAGAAATCTACTGTGAACGCTGGTAGAAGGCATACAACAACAAAAGCGAATCGAGATTGAGATGATAGTTTCGGTCGGCACGGATCTACGGCTTCACCCAGCTCCAATATGAAGGGAGCCTCAATACTTTAAGGCTTCCGTACGTACAAACCAGGGCATTTCGCGGGTCGGGTTACCTCTCGCGGGTTGGGTTACCTCTCGCGGGTCGAGTCGGGTCGACCCGAACCGAACCGTGAGATTGGTAAACCTCTTGGCCCGACTGAACCCACGAGATTTTTTTGCAATCTCCTGATCCGACCAGCGATGACCCACGAAAAACCTGGTACAAATAAACATACGATTAATAATAGCATCTTCCTTCCTTCCTTCCTTCCTTCCTTCCTTCCTTCCTTCCTTCCTTCGCTGGTGAAAAAAAAAATACCTCGAGGTCGAACTCTCCCATGGTGAAGAAAGCCATGATCTTGGGGTTCCACATTTTGGCGTCGTACGCCGTCAGACCCTCCACGTGCTGTGCATGCCCAGAGCGTCGTCATCGCCATCGTGTGTGTGCGTGCGTTTTCCCCCCGTTGTTTTGTCGTTGTTTGTTGTTGTCGGTTTTTGTTTCGGTCGTCGTCGTCGTCGTCGTCGTCGTCGTCGTCGTCGTCGTCGTCGTTTTTTTTTTTTGGTGGTTTGTACGAATGGAGAGGGGGAGAGAAACCAGCAACAGACACGAGGAAAAGCCGGGAGGGGTACGGGTTAGGATGAGAAAAAAAAGCCAGGGTAAGGGGTAGCGTCGCATAAACGTCGTGGTCGAGTGTTCGTCATCGTCGTCGTCGTCGTCGACTTTTTCGGGGGTTGTTCGAATCGAGACGGGGAGAAAGCGACAGCAGGCACGATGGTAAAGCGGGAAAGATTGGGAATAAGGGTGAGGGTACTGGTAAAGGGTAATAAGGGGAATCGTGAGGATACCTAAAATATCACATCGACAATATCGTGTCCAACGCGTTTTCCCCCCTCCACCCCCCGGCATTCCGTCATGTTGAGGCTGATGGAGCAGTACATACTCCACGAAAAGTTTCGACACACCGGTATCGAATATTGGCATTGTACTTGTCGATTTAATTGTTCATTGGCTGGACCGATGTCATGCATATCAATCTTGATTATCGTTCGAACAATCCTCATCAACAATATCCGAAATCGCATATCTCGCACTCAATGATCGATTATCGTTCGATATTTATCACTAAATCTGCACCGATATTGTATACATCGAACTCGATGTCGGTTCTCGCCCGATATCCATCACTAAATCTACATCGATATCGTATATCGCACTCGATTTGTCGATTCTCGTTCGATATCCATCACTAAATCTGCATCGACATCGTATATCGCGCTCGATTGTCGATTATCGTTCGATATCCACAACAAAATCAGCACCGATATCGTACATATAGAAGTCGACTATCGATTCACGTTTGATATCCACCACTAAATCTGCACCGATATCGTGTACATCGAACTCGATAATCGATTCTCGTTGGACATCCATTACTCAAGCTCCACCGTTCGGCATCCATTACTAAACGTGCACCCGTTCGATACCCTTCCCTAACTCTGCGCCGATATCGTAACCTAGACCGTATCATACCTGCTCCTCCACGACGAGAAAGCTGTGGCTGAAGAAAGAGTCGATGTTGAGAGATCCTTGCGCGCTGATAGCTTCCTCCTTCTGCCTCACGAGTGCCCCCTTATTCCAGGTGTTGACCCAGTACACCGCAAGCTCCTCGTCCGCCTGGGTGATTCCCCCCCCCACCACCCCAAGCGTGGACGCAAACAAGGATACATCGGGATAAAAGTCACTTATTCGCGTTCGCAACACCAACAATAGTACACATATAGAACAGACAACAATCTCCCCCCCCACCCCAAGCGTGGACGCAAACAAGGATACATCGGGATAAAAGTCACTTATTCGCGTTCGCAACACCAACAATAGTACACATATAGAACATATAACGATCTTAGATAACGATCCAGAGAACGGTCCAGAGAACACTCCAGAGAACACTCCAGAGAAGAATCCAGATAAAAATCTAAAGAACGATCTAGAGAACGATCTAGAAAGTGCCTCAGGTACTGACCCTGTACACGGCAAGCTCTTCACGCACCCGAATGAACCCCGCATAGGACAGTGTTGAACGATCTAGAGAACGACCTAGGTCTACATGATGCTCAGGTGTTGCACACGGCAAGCTCCTCATCTACCTACTGTATAAGCGCACCCCCCTCCCGCCCAGGCGCGAACGCAAACGAAGATAAAACGTGATGAAAGTCACCTTTTCACGACCACAACAACAAAACTGCAAACATCAAACATATCACGATATCTATAAAAATATATGATAATAAATGAAAATACACTCCAGCTGTGAGATCGAAGATTTTGTCGAAACTCATCTTTGCAAGCTGTGTGTGATACTCCGATCGCGCGTATTACGGGTTGTGTGTCCTCATTAAGGATATAGGTCGGCGACTTCCCTTGCAACTACAGCGTAGCTATCAGGGTCAACAGGGTGATGTTAGTCATATATCATCGATCTACTGTAGATCCTCTGCAAACATCAAACAGATCACGATTTATGTCATCCATCTAGATCCTCTGTTTGCGGCCTGTGAGATGTTATGCAAGATCCGCATCACATAGACTCCCCCCGACAACACGTTCACAACAGTCGCGCCATACTCCTCAAACGTAAGCATCCTTCGTTCAACAGGTATACCAAGAATAATAATTCGCACGCATCGGACAGGTCACAATTTAGATCACGCTGTAGATCATCTAGATTTTTCCATTTTCCGTTACAACCTATTTCCGCGCAAAGATCCGCACCACGAACAATCAACCCAAAAAAAAGAGCACAAGAGTGGTGACGTTCTAGATACATACTTTTGTTCGTCACCTGGTATTATCATACAGATTCCACCCGAAAGCACGTGCACAAAAAGCATGCCATACTACTGAAACACGTATGTACTTCGTTCGTTACCAGGTACAGCAACACATCGGACAACTTACGATCTAGATACTTTCCGTAAATATATATTTCTTCGATCTAAAATCATTTAGATCCTCTCTATTTTTCGTTACGACATATTTCTGCGCAAGATCCGCACCATAAATATTCCAACAGAGCAAACATGCGCACAAGAGTGATGCCAGTCTACAGTAGATACACCCTTGGATAGTTACCGGTTATATCTGAACCATCTACATCCTATCTATTTTCCGTTACGATATACTTCGGAAAAATATCCGCACCACAAAAATTCCGCCAGAACGACATGCGCACAAGAGTGGTGCCCTTCTACATACATCCTTTTGTAAGTTACCCCAGGTATTACTGTAAAAAATGAAAATACACTCCAGCTGTGAGATCGAATATTTTGTCGAAACTCCTCATCTTTGCAAGCTGTGTGTGATACTGCGATCGCGCGTATTACGGGTTGTGTGTCCTCATTAAGGACATAGGTCGGTGACTCCCCTTGCAACTACAGTGTAGCTATCAGGGTCAACAGGGTGATGTTAGTCAGTCTGTGCGCGGAAACTACAAAACCCGTTTCTGAGGGGGACAAAATCTGACAGCTGTGGAAGGGTATTATATACTCGTAGCCCTACCAACTATAAATATCCCACTGAATTTGTAGGCTACCAGGTAGTGGTTAGTGCAATAATATCTCGGGGGGCTTTGTCTCAACATCTGCGAAGACCTTCCAAGCACCAGGTCAACCCAGGAGGGAGCGATACGCCCGCTCACTTCCCTCCCCCAAACAAGGCGTCAAGTTCGTCTTTACTCCCGCAATGAACTCCACCGTGCGGGAAACCTCTTCGTCGCGTTGTCTACGCCCCCGGTCCTGGCCCACCCTAACCGGGACGCCGTCACTGACAACTCTTCTTCACACAGCTCAGGCAGATCACGATCTACATCATCTACATAATCTAGACCCGACATCTGCCCGTATGACATGTTGCGCAAACACGTACCGTACAGATCCCACCCGGCCAACACGATCAAGATCATGCAGAACATACATCCCAGGGGTATGTCTGCCCGGAAGGATCTAGATAATCTGATCTGTCCTAGGTGGGCAATTCTAGACCTTGCCTCCTCTACTGCGATGCCAGTGTGGACGGTTCAACATGTACGGAGGCGGTTTATGCTGCGGGTCGCGAACCAGGATGATGTACGTGGGCAAGGGACGCGGCTGGGGAGTCAACGATGGACTTTCGTTTGTACTGTTTCTGTAAAAACTAAAGTATACGTCAGCCGTTGAGATCGAGGAGTACGTCCAAACTCAACTTTGAAAGCTGTGTATGATACTTCCACCGCGCGTGTTACGGGGAGAGTGCGTATGTCCTCATGAAGGATGTAGGTGGGTGACTCCCCTTAGTGCCAGCTAGCACCAGGGTCAACAGGATGGTGTTACAAGACGGCACGCTCGTAGGCCCATGGTAATAAGCCGATCGCATGATCTTTGCCATCAGCTTGACAGCCCCCCCCATCAACGGGTGGTTCGGGTCCATTTTGCTCTAGACCCTGTCCGAGTCGGGCCAGCTTACCGAGATCGGACAGCGCCCACAAGCAACATGGACCTGTACCACCAATTAATTGGGGTTCCTATCAAGGCGACGCCAGAGGTAAAGCAATCGGCTTTCCCATGGGCCGACGAGCGTGCCGTCTTGAAGGCTACGTCCCGGTCTGCTTTGTGCCATCATATTGTCGAGTACTATTGTTTCGACGTGTGCGTTCTACCAGGTATACATCTTTCCTTTTTTTTCACACATCGGACAGCATCATGATCTAAATAATCTATTAATTGATCGTATATATGTCAATATGATATGACGTGCAGGATCTGTGAGTACAAATACAAACCAGAATATGCTTGCTAGATCATGCAGATCGTACGGCTCCAACTCAGTAACGCGATCTAGACCGTGCAGATCATTTACAGATCAGGGATATCTCTACCGTGAAAGATACAGATCGTTACATGGGATCTGATTTTATAAAAATAAAAATACAATCCAGCTGTGAGATCGACGATTTTGTCGAAACTCATCTTTGCAAGCTGTATTTGATACTCCGATTGCGCGTATTACGGGTTGTGTGTCGTCATTAAGGACATAGGTCGGCGACTCCCCGATGTCCCATACATCATACATATGTGCGCTTCTTTGGTTCCTAATGCCTGTCCTTCAACTATCCAGTGCTTGTCGCTCTACTATCCAGTGCTTGTCGCTCTCCGTGCGTTGCTTCGTGTGTAGAGCAGTCCCTCTTTATGTTCTTGTGATCGCCTTGCGTGTCTCTGTTCCGTCTCAGCTCGGGATTATTCTTGAGTGCATTAAAAATACACTACACGTACAGCTGTGAGATCAAGGATTTCCGCCAAGCTCATGCTTGCAAGCCGTGTGTGATACTCCGATCGCGCGTGTTACGGGGTGGGGGGTGTATGTCCTCATGAACGACATAGGTCCGCGACGCCCCTCTAGTGCTAGCTATCAACAGCCAACAGGGTGAATGATACAAGGGCGTCAAGTCTTCCATAACTGCGCACGGAAAATGTATACCGTATGATATGATACATGCCTTGTTTTCGAGCCTGTTACGGAGGAACGAGAGGGACCCCTTTCGAGCTGGCTGAATCATGGTTCTACGCTCACGATTCTACGACCCACCGACCGAGATCTACGATTCTCCAAATTCTTCAACCATCGCACACAAGTTCGCGACAGCAGTTACAAATATCCTCCTGGCCGACTTTCTAGCGACTGCTGCGACTAAAAGTATGCTTTCTCAGTTGGCTTGTTTTGGTTGTGATGTTTCGTGCCCGATGTTACGTTGGCATGTCATTTGCTTGCTTCGGTTCGTTCGCGATCACGTATGGCAGATTTTCTCCGTTTAACAGCTCACAGCCAGTGTGCGACAGCAGGACTTGCATAACGTAGCGTGCTGCCTGACATCCAAGTCTATAATTATCAGTTGATAACTATACGACGGAAAGTCAGGACATAAACTGAAAATAATGGCAAGGCTTTTGTGTAGTCCACAGAGCTCGTATCTATTGCAGGCATCGGCACGGACACTGGTTGTGCTGGGTGTAGATGTGGTGCAAATGCTAGTTTAACGTCAACAACACGCACATAGTGCCTGCTGCCTGTTGTCCATTTCTCTATTATTAATAGTATACCCGGTACGATGACAAATCGTGACATGACACTGCTGGGCGTGCTGATCTGCTCATGTCGTCGTGTGCAAGACGAAGTAACGTTACTAAACTGTACCGAGAATGCCAGAGAGCCATCCCGCGCTGACTCGTAACGCAAGCGGCAGCAAAAGCAGCTGAACTTAAATTGCTCAGCACTGGTGCAGCAGTGCCGGACTTCCAATATGGCCGGTATGTGTCGGTCAAATATACCGGCACTATTCAGGGCACCGGCACTATTCAGGGCACCGGCACTATTCAGGGCACCGGCACTATTGGGAATATAGGGTTATCATGAACAGAGAAATTCAGAACGTCGTGCCAAGCGATTTCATCGGCACTATAGAGAAGTAGCACTAATCAACCCGCACTATGGAGGGGCCCTCACTTCATTGTCAATCCAATGTACGATGACTCGTGCACAGTCATCTGCACGGCAGTACAGCAAGTGCTGAGGCAAGCGAAAAATCTCCTACCAGCTTCGTACCAGCCACAAATCTGAAATACGCGATCAAAAACGATCGACGCGATCGCCGCCTCGGGCAATCTTTCGTGCAAGTGCAATCTTTGGCAGATGGGAAGGGGCTGCTGGTGTCACTGCTGATGCGCTCGCCCGCTTGGCAATATAACGGGGCCAACCGCACAAGGGCTGGGGTGGAGGCCAGATGCGAGCCCGAACCAGCAACCAATACGAGGAGACTTGCAGCAAGTATGTTGGAAGTGGGTACCCCGATTTAAGAACACTCCGTGACAAGCCCACACAAGCTCTTGTGTACCAGGAATACCACATGGTATTTTATCATAGCATAGGCGGAACACGCCGATTTGATCGAATGTCAAATGTCAAAGGTGCCCACTGAAATAGGAGACCGCAGTATAAACCCCTTGACTGACCGATCCCTACACTAAAATTAGTATACAAAGGTCAAAAACGGTCTTGACGCATCAAAAAAAGACCGGTTTCCGATTTAACGGCATCTTTGTGTAGGAGTGGGAAGGAGTTTGATTTGAACCGCATATTTTTCGTGATATTTAGGTGTGACCTTGTTCGGCGGAGCCGCTATCATTGCCTTCCCCGTTCTCACCTCATTGAGAACAGTCACGCGGACGGTGTTCGCCTTAGCCGCACGTCCGACTCCCGCTACAAGCGCCAGCACCGTGACCAGGAGCCCAAGCATGGCCCTCATCGTTGCTGTCTCGAAGGGTTCAGTCGCCTACTTATTTTTTCGGTGGTATCTCTCCGACCTTCGAAAAAGAGGTACCCTCCCAGGCAACCAAAACTCTACAACCCCTGGCAATCGTCAGCTTCAAAGAACCGATCCACCGTAAGCAAAACCTCAGCAGCGATCACGTCAAGGTCAGGGCTGACTGAAGCGCGGGGAAGTGTCAGCTTCGTCTGGAGTTGTGCACACTGAAATTTGAACACGCAGCAAATCCTGGTCAGCACAAGAGCTACTAACGTCCCCTATTTTCCGCTTGATAAAACGCCTCCAGATACACATAGAACAATTTTCGAACAATTAAAAAAGCCGGCTGGCCTCCGGCCTCTCCGCAGATCAAAGCAAGGCTCCTGTCGCGCTGACAAAGGCAGCGGAGAACCAGAGCCGGGAAGGAAAGAGACAGAAGGACACTGAGAGGGTATTACATCGCAGGAACGTGGTGGTGGGTAGCACTCCGCGCCCAGATCCAGTGACTTCTTTCCACGGAAAATATGAGTAGTGCCAAGATTGGCGGGGATTGGGCTTCGTGGGAGGCTGTGCCGTTGCCATGCGACAAACTGAATTTCTGGGACGAGCCCTATGCGGAGCTGTACGACTGGTACCCCTGGCTGCGAAGGTTCTACTTCAAGTGGGAGATCGAGCACAACTGCCTCCATGTGAGTTGAACGTGTGTGTGGGTGGGTGGATTGGTGAGCAAGCTTGCTGCTGCTGACTGCTTCCGAAGTATTAAATCGATCATCCCAAACCGAGCCAACGAACGTCCCGCTCTGAACATAAATATAAACACCGTATCGCTATCCTCATCGTTAATCCGTATAAGGCCCTTACATTTTATTTCCGTTCAGAGTTCTAAAATCGAACGTCACCATATCCGGAATTATAAGGATCGTTTGGTATAAATAGTCATCCAATAAAAGCTCATTATATTTTAGTCTCAAAATGGTACACATGGTTTATGTTCGCGGTTTGCTTCACGCATCCCATCCCGTCCGCGCGGCGGCATCAACGGCAGAGTAGCAGCAGCAACAGTGTACCTCTCTTCCCGAGCGACTCGCTATTCTTCTTGCATTGCTTTGACTTGACTGCAAAGGGCCCCTGCGAAGTGGCCAGGGTCCCTCCCCAGTGGGAAGGCAGGCTGGGGTTGCGTAGAGCGAGGCGTGTGGGTTGGTAACCTGGAGTCACCATGTATTTCACCGCTGTCCCCCTTCTCTTGCGTTGAATTGTTTACATTTTCTGCGACTCCGTTCTCCAAATGAATCCCAGTTTCAACCATTCAATCAGTCGTACTCACAGCTCCGACGTTTTTGTCTTTTTGTTCCTTCAACCCGTAGGCGCGGGTAAATGCTTCTGCTGCTACTGCGTTTGCTGTGCATGTTTTGTGTATTGTGTCTCGCGTTTATGACGCGAGCTGATTGCACTGCCGCACATAGGATGGTGGTCACGGAAAGGGACAAGGAGGGCACATCAGTAGTGCACAAAGTAGTGCGCAGGTATAGGGAGGAAAACACTGTCGAAGTTCCACGGTCGGGGAGGGTCCCAGAAATATTCCCAGCACAATCTACGGACGTGCTCAAGTCTGGTATCATTCCGTACAAAAATAACGAGTTTTTTTTTGGGGGGGGCGGGGGCGGGGGGGCGAGGGGGGGAGTAGGCGACTTTTATTTTCGAATGCTGTATTAAGTATCAAGAGTAAGATATATTCAAGATAACTAATAATATTCTGTATTCGTACTCCTCCCGTTATAGCGGGGGGAAGAAAAAATAAACTGAACCTCCTGCCATACATATGATGGAGCAGTATAGTGGAAACTACACAGAAAAAAAGTAGTAAATTTATAAAATAGATACGTACGTCGTACGAGTATGATGTTAATAGATCTAGCTAAAAATTCCCCACCTAGAGTAAAAATACCGACACTTAGGCCATTTCTTATGCAGTCAGATTTGTCAGTCGAAAACGGCCTTTTTCGACTGAAGCCCACATCGGGCTTTCTTACGCAGTCGAAAAAGGGCTTTTTCGACTCAACTTTTTTTGACTGAGAATTCCGACTGGCGGATTCAGTCGAAAAACTCGACTTTTTCGACTGGATCCTCCAGTCGACAAACTCAGTCGAAAAGGTTTTTCACGTGTTTTTTGAACCGATCGCATCGCATATCCCACCACCAAACACACACCCACACGGCCACACGGCCACACACCCATCCAGGTACCACACTGCAGTATCATACAAGGCGCTGACGTTGTCTTGGCTATCCCAGCTGTTGCTTTTCGCAGTAAGTCAGCGTGGCGCATTCCTAGTTTTGCTCGCCAGCAGCGTGTATCACGACGGCAGCAGCGCGCGGTCTCGATCCCATGCTGCCAACAACGGCTGCGGCTGTTGTAGCTTTGGCGGCTCTCGGCTGAGTGCAACTCCACGAACGTAGCTTTGGCGGCTTTCCGCTAACCCCAAAGCTACCAACTCGCTGGGACGAGGGTTCGTCGAGCCGTTGCTTGCGAAGAAAGCGCGAAGCACAGAGCTGCCAACCGATTTCGACTGCTGTACAGCAGTACTCCCTCACACCAACCGCCTCTAGGAAGAGCACAAAAACTATAAAATCGACTCGACTGACGATAAGAAGGACCAGAAGAATCCAGTCGAAAAAATGTCCAGTCGACAAGGGCCGTTTTCAACTGTCGGAATCCGACTGCATAAGAAATGGTCTTTTTACCACTTATGGTGGACACAAAATAGGACCCCGCCTAGTAAAAACTCACCCATGTAGTATATTGCAAGTACCAACAACGCAGCTTGCAAAGATGAGTATTGATTGACCTGAAATTCGTCGAACTCACGGCTGACGTCCTTGAAATATTTCTTATAAAATAACAAGAGACACGTGTGACCAAAATGACATGTCAACACGAACAATTCGTCGAACTCACGGCCGACGAAAATGTCTTTTCATGAAAATGACACTCCACTCGTGGTACTGGACGCCTATTAATAATAAGAAACAGGGTAACAAGAAAACCAGGCTCATACTGTAAGACATCCGAGAGCCCCCATTATATGGTGTCGAGCGTACTCTTTTTCAAGCAAGAAATTCAGCCAGAGCCAGTTGTCCTGTTTCGTATTAGGTGACCTGCCCTGTACTGCTGGAATACGAAGCAAAAGGAATGACTTAGACAGGGTTTCTCAGTTGGGAGAGGGTTCGTTATACACTATTAATGGCTCCAGTATACTCGTAACGGCTCCCGGATTTCCTGTATTCCTGTAAGTACCAGCTATCCTTTCTTATTACCTTGTTTCTTATTAGTTATCCTGTGCAGCGTAGGCCCACGAATTAGAAGCAGTCTAATAAGAACGCCAGGCTCGGTGTCGGGGGGGGGTGCTAATAATTTCGGAACAAGAAACCGTGCTACACTAAATGAAATACTACCAAGGTATAAGGTACCTGGTGCCAGAAATACCTAACCCCAGAAGCGCCAGTTTGGCTGTCGCTAGGAACTCGCGCAGCAGGAGATTTGTAACCGTCGTCAAGTTGTGCGCGTTGATTGGAGGATTTGGATAATCGTAGATCTCGGTCGCCGGTCGTAGATTCGCGGTCGTAGAACCCGGCTTCAGTCAGCTCCGAATGGCTTTCAAACTTTATTCGCTCATAAAATACCTACTAAATATATGGATTTTTTATGCGATTATTTTTGTAGTTTTGAGGATCCAGAAATAACTGCATCAGAAATAAGGGGCGTCCATTACAAGTATGGCTTCTATGGCTTGATTATTGGAAAGTGGTTTTATTTTGAATTGGGAGGTGTTGTTTTCCCGTTTGCCTTTATTTTTGAAAATCTGGCACGTACACTGTCGCCGGCGACGTTAGGTCATCACCGTCTCTGCTGCTGTCTCTGCCGCTGTGCTGCTGCTGCTGTGGTGCTGCTGTGGTGCTGCTGTGCTGCTGCTGTGTTGGTTCTCATGGTGTTGGTGTTGCTGCTGCTGTCGCGTTTGTGTGAGGACGAAGCTTTGTCTCGCACACAACAAGCGCGGTGTGCTGTAGTATGTGTGTTTGTGATTCCATGTTGTGGGTGATGGATGACGTATACAGCAGACAGGTATCATACCAGGTACAGACTAGGCCGTGGTGATACGTGATACTTGGTACGAGGTAGTATTTGTATCCGGTCGCCCCGGTGGCGCATCAGGTTATCCTCGAGCCTGGTATAGGTCAGTTTCGTGAGTTCGAGCCCCGCCGAGTGCATACTCGTATAAATTCGTTGGGACTTTTTCTTGTGGACAAATTGACTTGCGGAAAGCGCGAGAGCGTGAGTTAGCAACGTTCGATGAAAAATCGACGAGCAGTGGGATTGCTGAACCCTATGCGCGATAAAAATTGAAGGCAAGAACCGGGGAGAAGGGATGACACCTGTGACCACGGCTTGTTCAGAAGCTGGAAAGTAAAAGTGTGCAAAAAAAAAAAAAAAAAAAAAAAAAAAAAGTACCCAAAAGTCATATAATCCCAGTTTTGAGAGGTTGGAAGAGCTGTTATTTTTGGGCCCAGAAATCACCTGATTTCTGGCCTCGATTATTTCTGAACCCAGAAATAACGATGATTTCTGGTCCCATGGTGGATGTTTTTTCTTTTTGTCGGAGATCCCTGGTAAAGAGAGAATTTATAGCTCGAAATATTTCCCATAATAGTTAGTCTAACTCGTGATACAAAAAAACTACCCTTTTCCGCGATCATCGACCATCCCGACGGTTCAAGTAGCGCGCGCAGCCATGTTCAAGTACCATGCCATGTGAAGGAGAGAAGCTTGACGGATAAAGAGAGGAAGCGGGGTTTTTTTCCAGCTTTTATTTTGCGATGGTATCGTTTTTGTCCTCGGAGCAGGAGTCAGTGTCATGGGAAAGAGCTTGCGAACATGAACTCCCGCGAGGGTCCATGATGTCTCCCTGTTTACTATGATGTTACGCACATCGCACAGATCGTGTCCCCATTTCCTGATTTTTGCCTTCCAGAGCAGACCGATCGCTGGTCTATGATCTGCACGGCCTAGATCATGTTGCCGCGTGGGAACCGGTTAACCTGCATGGTCTAGCGCATGTCCTTTGGGCTACGTCTGTACTGCACATATGGCTGCACGACGTATCATAGCGACATATACTACAGGATCTATATCAAGGTCTAGATCGTGATCTGTCCGATGCGTGAAATGTACTTGACCACGACTGCCCGCGTTGTCAAAGTCACGGCTTCGTCGATAATCATGGTAGTGGACAGCTATTGTGACAATAGTTGCCCTTTACCTTGATTATCCGCTATGCCGTCAGCTCGAGTGGGCGCCCAGTGGTGGCCATGTACCACTCCATGTGAAGGGAGAAGCGCGTCGAATTACAGTAAGAGAGGAGCGAACGATTGTTTCAGTGTTTACCAGGCGTTGTTTTTCTCCGGGGAACAACAGTTACTAATAGTGTGCTTGGAAAGTGCGCACAGGCATGAACTCTCATGATGGTCCATGATCTGACCCTATTTGCTATTTACACACATCGCCCAGATGACGTCCCCATTGCATGATCTACGATGTGTTACAGAGAAAACAGATCTTTGATCTGTATGATCTGCATGGCCCAGATCATGTTGCCGAGTGGGAGCCGGTTGATGTGCATGATCTAGCCCATGTTTCCTGGGCTCGACACATCTCTGCGTGACCATCATACAATAGCGACAGCTATAGGATTTTAGATGATCTAGATCGTGATGCGTGCAATGGTATTAATAGTAGACCACGGCTGCGCGCATAGTCGAACTCACGGCATCGTCGATAATCATGGTACTGGTCAACTATTGTGACAATAATTGCCCTTTACTACGATTATCGACTATCCCGTCACTTCGAGTATGCGCGCAGCCGTGGTCACGCATCATTCCATGCGAAGAGAGTAACACAACAAAGCAGGAAAGAGGAGGCGATCATGTTTTCCGCGTGTATGATGTTATACCAGGGAAGATACTTCTGTACGTATCTGAACCTACGGTAGGAACTCAGGTTGATAGAAACTTGTTACTCGTCACCCTAACCCAACTCACCCCAGCCCAGCCCAACCCAGCCCAGCCCAACCCAACCCAACCTAACCCAACCCAACCCAACCCAACCCAACCCAACCCAACCCAACCCAACCCAACCCAACCCAACCCAACCCAGCCCAACCCAGCCCAGCCCAACCCAGCCCAACCTAACCCGTCAGTGTGTGTACAGCTCTCTGTAGCGGTCACAGCGATGTCTTGCCAAGCTAGCATAACCGCACTAAAGTGCCCCCCCCGAACTATCCGGGGATAATTCGGTACTCTGTACTCTGTAGTACGAAGCCGTGGTGTGCTGTTTCACCGCACTATTTATTTTGTTTCATGTTTTCACGCGCATCTAATTTCCAGCTTCTGAACAAGCCGTGGTCACAGTTGTCGTCCCTTCTCCCCCCCGGTTCTTGCCTTCAATTTTTATCGCGCATAGGGTTCAGCAATCCCACTGGTCGTCGATTTTTCATCGAGTGTTGCTAACTCACGCTCCCGCGCTTTCCGCAAGTCAATTTGTGCACAAGAAAAAGTCCCCACGAATTTGTACGAGTACGCACTCGGGGGAATTCGAACTCACGAAACTGACCTATACCAGGCTCGAGGACAACCTGATACGCCACCGGGGCCACCGGTACACCGCACTATACGGGGGGGGCGCACTAAATAGTACCGCACTAACGCTGTACCAGGACTGCTGTGTACACGCACGCAGCCAGGGTCAAATACATACCCGCACAGCCGGCCGTATATCCTGGTATTATAGTATTTACGCGCGCAGCAGTGGGTCGTCTTGCATATACACGCGCACAGCCAGCCATATACCCTGGTACACTATCATTGGTTTCGCGCGCAGCCGTGGGTCGTCTTGCACACGGAAAAAAAAAGGAAACCCGAAAGGATAATGACGGTTGTTTTAGCCCTCAAGAACCCCAAAATCCCCTTCCTGTACTAATAGATAATAACGGTACTAATAGATAATAACGGTTGTTCTAGCCCTTTAGAGCCCCAAAATCCCTTCGTATACTAACTTCAACTAAATTTGTCCCTAAAAAGGAAAGGGTGGTGAAGGCGTGAAGCCCTTCTCTCCTGTGAGGTAGACAAACGTCGGCCCCCCCCGACTGGTTCGTGAACTGGTTGCTGGAGGAGGGCGTCTGCCTCGGCGAGGCATGATTCTTCCTCCAGTCACCTTGTCAGGCAGCATTCGGGGGCCTCGACGTCCGTGTATGTCGAGGGGAACAGGGGGGGGGGGGGGGATGTTGGGGTTTGGGTTCTTGTTTCTTATTTTGTGCTGAGATGGTGACCCGTGGCTGGAAGTGGGGCGCGGGGGGGGGGGGGGGGGGGGGGGTAAGGGTCGTTTGTAGATAAAAAGAACGTTCTGTGACCACGGACGGGATTCTGGCGAAGAGGTAATGTGAGAACAACAGCTACAACTACAAGTACAGCCATGGGACAAGTTGCACAAGGAACAAAAGGAGCACCCAAACCCCAAGAGTCGTTTTGCGCTGCTCCCCTTTGGCACACGCGAATGCTGAGGCCCCGACTGTTCCGCGAACTGGTGACTGGAGGAGGGAGTCTTCCTCGGTGAGGCACGCCTCCTCCAGTCACCAGTTGACAAAGCAGCCGGGAGCCCACCCCAACCCACCCTACCCCACCCCACCCGCTTACCCGCCCACGTAAACTTTACTTATCGGTGATTTTCTTCTGAGCGGGCTCGGTTGGCACATCCCTGGCCTCTCAGACCTCCCGCTTGAACACCGCCTCCTTCCATTGCTTGCGGAACGGTCCAGCTCTTCTTTGATTTCTTGCTTCACGTACTGTTTTCGTTCTTTTTCTCTTCGTTTTTTCCGTTGTTTCTTGGTTTTTCAACTGTTTGTTTCCTTGGAAATTTGGTAGCTGCCATCTCGGCTTTCCCTTTCTTCTTTTTTTTTACTCTCATTTAAAATATGTATGTTTATGTTTGTGGAAGATGATATAATAGTGTCGTAATTTTTCAACTGTTTCCTTCGAATTTGGTTTCTGCCAACTCGATTTTGGCGCCGTTTTTTTCTTTCATTTTTTCGTTACCCCATATTTTTCTATTTTCTTTGTGAGAAGTTGAATACGAAGTACCTGGTATCATACCAGGTCCAAGCTGAGCTCAGCTTGGCTCATCAACTCATTTTTTTTTATTTTTTTTAATCCTCTGGCGGATGGGGAAAAATAAAGCTTTAGCTCACCACACTTCCACGTATTTTCATACGCGTCGTGTGTCGATTTAACTCAGTTGCTTTCGCATCCCAACGCTAGCTGGCGCACCCTTCGGGTCCCATCGTAGGTATAGCGTAAGCTGTCCCTATCAGCGGTCTTCGTTACAACCCCGGCAGCGCAAGCTGCCGGTGTAAACGGATGCGTGTGTATGTCGACTCGGCCTGTCCCCTGAGGGTCAGTTTCGGTGGAGATAGCCACCCGGAATGTCATCTTTCCGGGTAGTGTGGGACTTGCGTAAGCTCACCCACTAACAAAACCCCTGGCCATGGAAGATGGCCTTCCGCTGGACTTGGTCCAGTTACGGTCCACCCTACCCATTCGGGCGTTGGTCCTGGCTCATGAGCTCAGCTCAGCTCAGCTCAGCTCGGCAGCGCAGTGCCGTGCCCTGCCGTGCCCTGCCGTGCGGTGCAGTGCGGTGCTGCGCCGCGCTGCGTGCTGTGCTGTACTTACTCTTTCGTACTGCCACGTATCATTCCAAGTATCATGCCGGGTCTTACCGGTACACCAGGTTCGTGCGTACTACATTGTTGAATCACAAAAAATGCACTCCCAGCTCAGCTCAGCTCAGCTATATCTCAGCAGCGCAGCGCAGCGCCGTGCTGCGCAATGCTTTCTCTCATACATACAGTAGTACTGAGCGTCATGAAAACTCCCAGGTACCAGGTACCGGTATGTACGCGTGTACTCGTCTTTTTGCCTTCTTCATTGGTTGTCCCCTCTTGTTCCTCTTTCATGTTTTTATTTTCGCAAATTCCACCCGTGCTGTCGATCAGAGCGTGACATCACCAGCAGACACACAGCACAGCAGCACAGGGCAATCAGCTCTGCAAAAGTAGCTCTTGGTATTATCGAATCGCTAGTTGCACCAAACCATGGGTCTCTTCTTTCTGCCCCCCTTTACATTTGGTTGTATTCTTCCTTGCGCGAGCGTAGCGGGCGGCGTCAGCCGCCCGCGGATCGGAGCCCTTGTACCAACATGCCCACCTACCCACTCACATACAGTACTCACCCACCCACACACCGCCACACACGCACGTACACACACGCATCACCCACCCACCCACCTACCCACCCACACCCACACCTACCCACCCACCGAACCAACCTTCTACCCCTCATCCAACATACCAACATACCCACCCCACCCACCGAACCACCAAACCACCAACCCCCCCCACCCACATACCCACATATCCACCCACATACTCATCCTCGGATTACTCCTACCATCCCCCCTTCCCTCCCCTCCCCCCTCCCCACCTCCCACCCCCCTCACCATGTGCTACTGCACGCAAAGTAATGCCTCTTTATTTTTTCTTCCTTTCTGATTTGCCACCCCGCTTCCCCCCCCCCCACCCCTTCTCCTATTTATTGCACGCAATACCATCCCTCCTTATGTTTTTATGGCCGTTTCCAAGTCATGGGAGTGGCTTCGAGCCAATAGCCCGTGGATGGCCGTGTTGCTTTATTTTAACAACCCGGAGTCCCCCCCATCCACCCACCCCACCCCACTTCCACTCCACTCCTCGCCGCACCCCCTCCCTCCCCACCTCTTTGACTCTCCCCCCCTCCACCCCCTGCGCGCCCAATAATCCCTCCTTATGTTTTTCTGGCCGTTTTGAAGGCATGGGAGTGGCTGCGAGCCAATAGCCCATGGACGCCCGTTTTGGTCTGCGCGGTGTACCTGTCTTTCTGTTACGTGGGTCCGAAGGTCATGGCGAACAGGAAGCCATTCGACCTCCGCCGCTCCCTCGTAGCATGGAACTTTCTTCTGTCCGCCTTTTCCTTCATCGGGGCAGCAAGGTGAGGGGGTGACCCGGGGGGGGGGTTCCGCCGCGCGATGCTTGGTTCGATTGTTTTTTTTCGTTTTTTTTCTATTGCGTGTTCGATTTTTTTCAACTTTTTTTTCGAACGTTTGTTTCGATTAACGTCCGATTTTTTTTTTTCGATTTTTTTGTTGTTTTACAGTTGTGACCGATTTTTAGCCTTTCGACCTCCGGCGCGCTCTCGTCGCATGGAACTCTCTACTTTTCGCCTTTTCTTTCATCGGGTCAACACGGTGAGGGGAGGACCGGGGCGTGGGTGCGGCGGGGGGGGGTGGGGGGGGGGGGCTTGGGGGGCGGGGGGGGGGGAGGAGGAGTTGCCGCTCGATTTTCTTGTCTTTTTTTTATCGCTTTTGCCCGTCAAACTGCCTGCCCCTCATCATTAGGGAGAGGGACGGAGGGGCGGGGGTGTGAACGGAGTTAAGGCGGAAGGGAAGCAGGAAGGGAGGGTGGAGACATGAGCGAGGCAGGAGAGAAAGGGGGGTAGGAAGGATCGAACTAAAAACCTTTATGCTTTACGCATCTCAAGTCTGGAGCATATTGCGTATGTGTTTGGTGATCCAAGATCCGAGCATCTGTCCCGTGTCGCAGATCGCCCGTTCTCCGTGGCGTGAAACCGCCAACTTACAACTGACCAGGTGTGCTTTTCGTTTTTCGGAGCTATCCCAGACCCCTCGTTGCTACTCTATAACCCATTACCAACTCCTAACGTTATGTTTAGTATAGTATAACTCCAAGTGTTTTGTCCTTTTTTCGGGAGTGCGGTGCTAAAAGGGACATTTCTGGCCGCTCAAGTAATAAAGAAACCGACGTCGCCACCGCCACCACCGTTAAACCGAAAACTGTATCTTGTCCTTTACGCGTTATTACGTACGGGAAATCGTTTTTTTTTCTTTGTAGGCTAGGATTGGTTTTGTCTGTTTTTTTTGTTGTACGGTCTCATGACTGAGGTCGTGCATGCATGGCCACGAGTGCGCCCTCGCGATTACGGTCATGCATGGCCATGAGTACACTCGCTCACCTCCCCTCCCCTCCCCTCTCTCTCCTCCCCTGTACCGCCCTCGCCCTGGCCCCTTGTTGCTTCTGCTTTTGCTTTTGCTTTTGCTTTTGCTTTTGCTTTTGCTTTTGCTGCTCTCCGTCTCGTGAAAACGAAACGGAATCGAACATGAAAACGAAAACGAAAACGAAATGGAACACGAAAACACAGAACTGTCCCCCACCTCCTGAACATCCTGTACATCTACGGCTTCAAGTACACGATCTGCGCTAAGCCTTCCGTGTGGTACGGCTCCGGCGCCATCGGAATGTGGACACAGGCCTTTATTTTTTCGAAGGTGCGAACTTCGTAGGAAGAAGGAACGGCGGGGAGGTGCAGAGGGGGGAAAAGGGAGGCGGTAGGAGAGCGGCAGGGGGGAGAATGCGGGGGTGGAAGGGGGGGACGCCGGCGGGGGGGGGGGGGGGGGGGATGGAAGGGGTGGTGGGGTAGGGAGGGGAGTGGGGGGGGCGGGGCGTGGAATGGGATGTGGGCGGGTTGTGGTGGGGTGTGGTGGAATGGGGTCCCAGTTCCGTGAGCCCGGAGCTATTAATTCAGGCTGGCGAGTTCATGCTGAGCATGCGAATTTTTGAGTCCGGCCAATGTCTACGCCGTTTTTGCCAGTCAAGACCCTGGAGTTTTGCGCGCGTGTTCAATGGACTCTCGCCAAACTTTCGAAGACCAGCGGTTCTTTTTTGGTCCTTCAGGTGTTTGGTCGTTTCTTTTTTTCCCGGTATTTTTGGAATGGTGGGTCTTAAGTTAAGGGAAAACAATTCATCGCGAAATAAAAATCAAAAGTAAAACCCCCGCCTTCCGGTTTCCAGCCAAGGGGGCACAGGACACGTGTGCGAAGTTTCAGGACTTTTGTACGAACACTGTCCTGTATAAGTTTTACGGCATTGCCTTCGAACGGCTTAATTTCAGTACGAGATCGATTTTGGGCGCGAAATCTGACTCTAAATGGACACAACTCTGTCCTATTTCGACAGTTTGCGCCCAGCTTCTTACAACCATGTATTGGAGTGCCTGGCGCAGACTTGTTTAGGAAAAAAAGGGTTGTACATAGATAGTACTATAGTGGTTTCGGGGGTCCCATAGCGGAACCGGTGAACAACTCGATTTCGACGCACCGCTTTTTTTTTTTCCTAGCCGATGCCAATACCAACCATCGTGAAAAACTCTTGGCCCTTTTCAAAGCTCCAGGGATGGCAGCAGGGAACCAACCGTTGTGCGAGCTTTTCTGTGACACGGGAATAAAGGTAAACAAATAACGTGTTTCAAAATGATACGAAAATGCTCGTTTAACCCCTTTACAACTGGAAACCCGTTTTTGGGGACAAATTACATGGATTTAGTATAGGGAGGGGTTCGGGGGCTCTGAAGGGGTTAACAGTGTTTGGCCATTTTTCACCCGTTCTGGGGCATAGTCTACACCTTTTGTCCGAATTTATATTTTTGAAACCTGATCACGTCGTGTTTCCCCCCTGTCCATAAAGCGGTCAGTATAATGCCAGCCAAGTGACACGCAGACCGATAATGCACGTAGGATTCGCCGGGCTCAGAAATTGGCGCTTTCAACGTGAACCCACAACCCGTAGGCGTTTTCCCCGACATTTTCCCATGTGAAGAAAAAAAAACGAAAACGATTTTTGCACCCTTTTTTCGAAACCCATTTTTCTTTGCGTGTTTTTCTTGTATTCTTGTGTTGCTTGTTTTCGTGTTTTTTGTTTTTTGTTATATAAACCGTGGTTGTGTTTTGATGCGGCAGATCCCTGAGCTAGGCGACACGGTGTTCGTGGTTCTCCGAAAGAAGCCTCTGATCTTCCTCCACTGGTACCACCACGTGACCGTGCTGCTCTACTGCTGGCACTCGTACTACGAGCAGACCACCTACGGGCTGTACTTCATCTGCATGAACTACACCGTGCACGGTGAGGATTCTTCGTTGGCAGGGGTAACCCCCAGTTTTCGGTACCGAGTATGAGCCACTCGCGCGTGTGATCCTGCACGTCACTTACAAAAACACGTTCTTCGGCGGGTTGTTTCGGGGTGCAGCGTAGCTAACCATCTCTTTCCGTGTTTATATCGAAAACGTTAACCCCTCTAGAGCCCCCAAACCCTTCCCTATTCTAAGTTCAAGTAATTTTGTCCCCCAAAAGGGTTTCCAGTTCTAAAGGCGTTAAGCAGCACGAAGGCTTGTGACGACCGCAAGGGACAGGGGGGTGGGTCACTCGCACGCAGAGATACACATTCATTGTTGTGTTTTTTTTAACCATTTCACCCCAGTGACGTCCTCAGGGAGCAGTCATCGGTATAGTGTATTCCCTATAGGTTAGGGTCAGGATTAGTTCTATCCGTGGTGAAACACACTGTAATGTAAGACACTCCTCGCACGAGTGACACCGAACCACTGAAAAAAAAAGTGCCCAAATGGGGGTGATGACAACATATATCCCCTCTGCCGACCGTAGCGTGGGTCCTTGCGCTGCACTTTGTTATAAAAACTCGTTTGGGCTGGTCGGTGGTTTTTTGCCCTACTTGCGCGCGGTGGCGCTTTTACTGGTAATTTGTCTGTTTTTTTTCTTTGTTTCAAGTTTCAACTTTTTTTTTTTTTTTTTTGCGTTATGCCTGGTTTCATAGTCGCTCGACAGAACTTGCAACACAACGTCCAGCGGTCAGGGGTGTAAAAACCGATCGTTCCACACTAAGACCGAGTAGTTTGCTACAGCTGCAGTAGTCGTTTGGCGTCGGTCAAAGTAAATTGTTGGAAATTTGCCGTCGGTCAAGCAAGGACTGAAAGTGCCTTTTGTTTTGTCTTTTTGGCTCTCGTTGCCGACCTCTGCTCACACCGTGTACCGGGTAAACAGCAACCCCTGCTTACAACGTGCAAACCCCTGTCCTATACGTACCCCCCTCTCATGTGTACATTAACGTTTGCAACATTCACACCCCTGCCCTCCCTCGACCCGTCTTTTTGTTGTTCGATCGCGACTACCCTCCTGCCCTACCCCCTCTAGTGTTGAATAATCCCTGCTTACAAAGTGCAAACCCCTGCCCCACCCCCCTCTTTTTTTTTGCCGTTCATGTCGTTTTTCAGCGCTCATGTACCTGTATTACGGACTGGCCGGCATGCGGATCCGCCTGTGCAAGCCGTACTACATCACCACCATGCAGATCAGCCAGATGGTTGTGGGGATCGCCGTGTGCGTCGCGGGTGGTTACTACATCGCCATGGGTGAGGACGTAAAATTGGCGGAAATCTGTTGGAGGCATTGGGAAAGCGGAAAATTGGTAACTAAACCAAAACCTTTTTCGTTTCATGTCGGTTTTTAAAGTGTTGTTGTCGTAATCGTTGAATGCGCCGACGGCTGGTGGTTGTAGCTGTGTAATGGTAATAGTTGTCGTGCTTCTTGGGTTGTTTCTCAACCGTTCTATTCTGTGTTGATCTGTATAGCTGAAAAATTAACCGTACTCTCATGACAGATTTGGTTGTTTACGGTGTACCGGAAACGGTTGTTGCAATCTAAGTCTACTGCGTAAAGTCACTGTCCCCCGTCCCTGTTTTGGTTTAATGTTCGTTCGTGTACTGTTTCTGTTTTCGTTTTCGTTTTCGTGCCGTTTTTTTTTTTCGTTGTCGTTTTCATTTTCGTTTTTTGTGCATGTTTTTTTTTTCGTTGTTGTTTTCTTTTTCGTGTTCGTTTCTGATTTGCGTTGTTTTTCGCTGCACGACAGGCGAGACGCAGTTCATCTCGAGGCCCAATTTCCAGGCCGGCGTGGTGATGTACTTTTCGTACATGCTGCTTTTCATGCAGTACGCGCTGGGCCGGTTCCTGCCGAACGGTGGCAGGGGCAAGGTGGGTGCGGGCGGCGAGAAACATAGACCGAATGGCAATAACCCCCCCCCCCGAAATATTTACCGAATAAGGGATTAACATACCGAATCGCCGACCGATGTTGCACATTGATGATAACTGAAAGTTGTGAAAAAGAAAAGGCAAAGGGTGGACTGTGATACAATAGTGAAGTGCAGTATGCTTGCTGGATATTATGAAGGGATGGGAACCAAAAAAAAAAAAAAAAAAAAAAATCATGAATATTCATGACCGAGGAACACCGTAGTATGGGACGCCTGGAAGGCGTTTTTTCTCTTGTAATGGCAAATATTTTGAGAAAAGGACGGAGAGATGAGGAGTTGACGAACCCGTTAGAAACGTACCCACTTCATCGAGTATCTTCATCGAATGTGTCGGGGGTAGGGAGAGATGGGAACACGGAAAAGAAAGTCCGCGCCGCCTGGAAGTAACCTAAGTAAAGCACACCCCACCGCGACGCGGCAACATGACGACCAAGGCCACCCTCGGCACAGTCAGTACAGCAGGGGTAGGAGGGCACGATGAGGGACTTTCGGACCGAGGGGTGATCCTCATGGAGAGTTGGCACGGCAAAAGCAAAAAAATACCAGGGTTGTTCGCGGGTGGGATCACTGCTCGCGGGTCGGATCACTGCTCGCAGGTCGGATCGCGTCAGAATGACCCGGCCCGACCCGTGATATTTGAAAATCTTTTCATTCGACCCGACCCGACCCGACCCGACCCTACCCGGCCCGATCCGACCTTACCCGACCCGACCCGACCAGTGAGTTTTCGCGGGTCGAATCGGCTCAGGATGGTCCGGCCCGACCCGTGATATCGGAAACCGACCTGACCCGTGAGTTTTGAGCACCCGCTGGCCCGACCCGACTCGACCCGCGATTTTTTTTTTCACCTTTTGACCCGTCCCCGGGGGCCGGGTCATGAATCGTGAAGAGCCCTGCATACAACGATACATCTAAGAAAAGCTTAGGAGCGCTCGGGGTACACGGTCAACATTGTCGTATCTATGTTTCATGAGCGGACCGAATCATCAACCGATTTTGCGTATCGGTGATCATATGTTTGACCGAATCGGCGACAGAACCGATGATAAACCGACGGAAGCGATTATCAACTACCGAATCGACGGCCGATTTAATGGTGAACGGACCGAAACGCCGACGGAATGTGATGAACACCTTTCTTCTCACACGCTTCCTTCCTTCCTACTTTCTCTCGCCCCCTCTCACTCTCCCTCTCTTTTGGTTTTTCCTTTCTTCTATTCTTGTACTGTACGTATGTCTTTTCGGTACGTTGCGGTTCGACGAAAAACCGTTACAGAAACTGACCAATGGGCGAGGGGCGTCGACAACAACATCAACCACAGCAGCAGGAGCAGCAGGAGCATCAGCCCCATCAAACGGATCAAACGAGGGTATAAGAAACACCTCTACGACGCGAAAAACCCGCTTCAAGGCGGAGTAGACCTTGCAAGGCAGATTAGACGCCCCCACTCCGCCCCTCCCCTCTGCCCTATAATGCCTTCCTGCCCACTCCTCTCCCCGTTGTTTCCGCCATCTGAAAGAAAACGTAGTGGTTGGCAACTAGATTTTTATTTCCGAAAACGTCTGTGGTTGACGAATGTAAAAAGAAAGACGATACAAACGAGTCTCTCTACGCAAGAGAGAGGGGGGGGGCGGGGGCGGAGAGAAAACAAATGGTTTTCCTAGAGATAGTCGGGCGCACGGCGGCCATCTAAAATAACCCACGTAGCACACCAGGAAGAGGCGGTGCCCGGAAGGTGGGGAGAGGCGGGAACGGATCGGTTGGAGGGGGAATCCTGGGAGCGATTGGGTGGATGCGGGGTGGGGTGGGTGGTGGGTTGGGTGCGTAGGTGGTACGTGGGTGGGTGGGATTGTTAGGGAAGCGGGGGGGGGGGGGGTAGTAAAAGGGTTGTTGTTGGTGTAAAAGGCGGTTGTTGCGGCTGCAGCAGCTTGCGTGCTTTTTTTTCCTTTCGTCCGTCCTTGTGCGTTTCTCCGTCGTTCGCCGACAGTGTTTATTTGCAGCAGTGCCGTCAGTACAGTACAGTATCGTACCTGCGTGGGGTGTGCCAACCACCTGCTGCTGTCTCTTGCTCCCGTTTCATTTGTTTTTTTCTGGGATGTTTCTTAGTGCCCCGGTTGGCTTGCTTGCTCTAGTCTTGCTCTGCTTTTTCTCTGCTTTGCTTTGAGTTGCCCTGCCCTGGTTGGCGCTGTCTGCGTGGTTTGCTCTGCTTGTTGTGTTTTTGCTTCGCATGCATGTGTTGACGACCACTATTAGTATAATACTGCTGTAGTTTCGGTAGTTTTTTTTTTTTTTTTTCGGGTGTAAAGCATACCCTACTCTTAGTACCGAGTAGATTTTGAACAGGGTGCCGTTGTGAAGGAGTGAATCGGTTTTACGTATACGTTTCGGTACGGGATGAGCAGTGGGACTGATGAAGAAACGCAACAGCAGCAGCAATACTATCGACAGCAGCAGCGGTGACAGTAGCAGCAGCAACAGCAGCGGCAGCAGCGACAGCAAGCAGCAGCAGCGGCAGCAGCGACAGCAAGCAGCAGCAGCAGCAGCAGCGGCAGCATTAGCAGTAGCAGTAGCAGTAGCAGCGACAGGAGTAATACCAGCAGCAGCAGCGCCGAATTCGATGTTTTTTTTTTGGGGGGGGGCGTTCGTCCTGCTTCCCGTGTCCGTTTTCCACGCCGTGGTTGTGTCCCGCCGTTGATGGCGTTTGATCACTTGGTCATTGTTGGATACCGGTGGTCACTCACTTTTCATCACACCGTCGTGTTTGCGTCAGTCCTGTTGGTCGCTTTTGGTCGATTTGGTCAATTTTGGCCAATTTGGATCACTTTTGACTACTTTTGGTCACATTTTGGTCACATTTTGGTCACTGTAGAACGCTTTCGGTCGCTTTTGGCCACACCACCCTTTGTTTTGGGTTCTTTTATTGGTCGCTTTTGATCACTTCTTGATCGCTTTGGATCACTTTTGGTCATTTTCGATCTTGTGGAATCTTTTGGTCACACACCACACCTGGATCATATGTTACTTTTGATCACTTTTGGTAATTTTTGGTCCCTTCTGATCATTTTTGGTCACTTTTGGTCGCGTTTGATCATTTTCGGTCGATTTTCGATCGCTGTTGATCACTATTGATCACGTTTGACCACTTTTGGCCACTTTGTGGTCAATTCTGATCGTTCTGTTCTGTGGTGCCTTGTTTTTTTTTCTTGCTCAGTCGATCGTCGTCGCATGCCATATGTTGCGATTGGTTGGGTTTTGGGTTGGCCGTTCGTCCACCTAACGGGAGCGTTTGTGGTTGGCCAAGTAGTACCGTTTGGCCGCAGAGGGGGGGGTTAGTTACTAGTGACCCCTTTGGAACGTGAAGGAAGAAAAATTGTCCAAAAGTGATTGCTAGGGTTGTGAACCGGCTGTGTTTACCGATGTTTCAAACATCGTTTTTCGGCGTAGTAGCCTATATCCGATATATCGGTGAGTCAAATGTAGGCTTTCGGCGCAGCCGATATCCGGTATATCGGCGAATCAAACATCGGTTTTCGTGCAGCCGATATCCGATGTATCGGGGAATCAAACATCGGTTTTCGGCGGAGCCGACATCCGATATATCGGCAAATCAAATGTAGAGCTTCGGCGCAGCCGATATATCGGCGAATCAAACGTCGGTTTTCGGCGAAGCCGATATATCGCCGGCACATCGGGCGAGCGCGGGGGGGGTGTCAGTTCCTAGTAACCGCTCTGGGACTTGGAGGAAAAAGTGTCCGAAATTAATTGCTAGACTTATGTGTTAATCGGCTGTGTTCACCGACATGTAAAACATCGTTTTTCGTTGAGGCCGATATATCATATATCGCGTATCGGGCGAGCGTTTCGTAGCGAGTTGCTGGCCATTTCTACTACCATTTTGGCTTCAATTTTCGTTTCTCTTCACAACCCGTGCGAAATTGAGTTCGGCGCATCCGACCTATATATCGCCGGCATATCGGGAGCGAGCGCAGTGGGCTTCTGGATCAAGCAGCTTGCGAAGATGAGTATCGACGCTTATATTGATAGAACTCACAGCTGACGTGTTTTGAGATTTCTCGGTTCGCACACTGGGGTCCCTGTCGCCTATACTGTACAGCAGTCCGTCCGACTGCGCCGTCTGTCCGCCCGGAAAGCCAACACTTCCATCAAGCAACGGTGTAGTGCCGGTGTTTTCTACTCCAGTTAAAGTTCAAGGTAGAAAAAAAGTCCAGGTAGCGAAAAAGAAACGGTTCATCACAACACGGCAAAACGAAAACATATTTTCCGTCACACCGCGAGCGAAATTTTCACGGGGGTATACCGTTTTCTGGCACACATCATAAGAGGATTCTGACGCTGCTGTAGCTCGTCTGGATCTCGTGCCGTTGGGTCGTCCTCTTACAGAGCTCAGCAGCAAAGGAACCCACGGTTCGCTTGCAGGATTTGGAGAGGGGCGCCTGCAAAGAATGATGGTTGCATGGTCCTGCAACAGTAAAACAGGGTATAATACGCGTTGAAACTTTTTCTTGAAGGGGGGGGAAGGGGGGCGGGAAATTCTTGCACAACGGCTGGATGGAGTGGTGTATGCCTGCGTTTGCTTACATTACGCCCGCTGCTACGCCGGAGGAGACAACAAGAGAGTGACAGCCAGACCTTGGCGGCGAAAAACAGGAGAATGGCCGCCAGCCCCTGGGGACTCACGTTACGTTTTGCCTTCGACGCACCGACCTCGAGCACGTCGCGGCATAATGCGGTACGTTTCGCGGCACGTCGACGTCACCGGCGCGATCGATGTCGTGTTACGTCTCGCGGGTATCTCGCGGCGCAGAGCCATATTATCGCATACCTGGTATAGTCTATGCGGTTTATATTTCGACGTGCAACTATTGTCCGGTCATTGGCAGGGGATACACAGACTCGCGGCATGTCGCGGAGCATTGCCGCGGGAATCGGCACAGAATATTTCATGACATGCCATGGTCTTCCACGGCATGCCACATCCCATGGCATGTACCATGGGATGCCGCGGGGAAGCTAAACAGTGTGCAGCAGCGGGAGAAAAGCACGACATGTCGCGGGGCATTGTAATTTAAAAAAAAAATCACCACAACTTGCACATATTTTCGAGATTTTAACTCGTGATGTGAGACGATGACGCACCCTGCGGCATGTCGTGCGGGACGTCGTGGGATGCGACGACACACGAAACGTATTTTGTGGTATGCCATGGGAACTCCCGTGGGACGTGCCACGGCATTTCCCGCGGCATGCCGCGGGAAGTACCATGGTGGGAAAGCCTGCGACATGCCGCTGGGAAAATCCGCGGCGTGTCGCGGCATGTCGCGGACGCCCGCGGCGTGTCGCGGCATGTCGCGGACGCCCGCGGCATGTCGTGCGGTATCTCGTGTCATGTCGCGGCATGTCGCAGCATGCCACCAGGATGGTCCCATGACATACCACGATGGAATCCTGCGGCATTCCATGATACGTCCCACGGGATATCGGCAAAAATAACGATGGTGTATAACTCTTGAAATTAATGTGTAGGATATTTTTTAGCAGTGGTATACAAGTGCCAGGGTTTGGGGATAATTGTGATATCTTTCTGCGGCACGCTAACTAACTTCCCGGCAGCATGTCGTGGGACATGCCATGTGGGATGCCGCGGCATTTGCCATGAGATTCCGCGACACGTTGCGGTACATGCGCCATGGCATACCGCGGCCATCCCTCGTGGCCTGCCGCGGAAGGCCATGGCATGTCATGACAGTTTCCGTGCCGCGATGCTCGGCGACATGCCGTCGGTAGGGTTAGGGTTAGGGGTAGGCGGACGTCTTGCTGCACGTTGCGACACGTCGCGGCACGTTTTGCGGCATGTCGCGTCACGTCGGGGCACGTCTTGCGGCATGTCATGGCACGTCGCGGCACGTCGGGGCACGTCTTGCGGCATGTCATGGCACGTCGCGGCACGTCGCGGCACGTCTTGCGACACGACGCGGCACGTCTTGACGTACGTCACGGCAGCGACACGACGCGGCACGTCTTGACGTACGTCACGGCACGTCGCGCGGCACGTCTTGAGGCACGTCTTGCGGCGCGTCGCGGAACGGCATGTCGCGGCACGTCGCGGCACGTCGCGCGGCGTGTCTTGCGGCACGTCTTGCGGCACGGCATGTCGCGGCATGACGCGCGATACGCCGCGGTACGTCGCGCGGCGTGTCTTGCGGCACGTCTTGCGGCACGGCATGTCGCGGCACAGCGCGCGATACGCCGCGGTACGTCGCGCGGCATGTCTTGCGGCACGTCTTGCGGCACGGCATGTCGCGGCACAGCGCGCGATACGCCGCGGTACGTCGCGCGGCGTGTCTTGCGGCACGTCTTGCGGCACGGCATGTCGCGGCACAGCGCGCGACACGCCGCGGCACGTCTTGCGGCATGTCTTGCGGCAAGTCGTGCGGCATGGCATGTCGCGGCACGTTGGCGGCACAGGTCTGATCGCGGTCGACGACCGGGGGCGAGGAGCGGCGGGGGGCGGGGGTAGTATTCGTTTGTTGCCTGCATTGGTATCTTGGCCGTTGATCACGCATCCCTTTCGAGACGGAGCACTGTTCCTACTGCTGACAAGAGACTCCTCTCCACCTCTCCACCTCTCCACCTCTCCGACATTTGGGCGCTCATTACGTTTCTTCTATAGACTACATATCTTGAAAAAAACTTCTTGCTTCTTATCTTCTTCCTGTTTGGCCGTTTGTGGTCACCATCTCTTAAAATAGCATATAGCAATCGTTTTCTCGTTGGTGGCGGGGGGGGTGGGGCGGGGAGGGGGTGGGGGGCGGGGGGGGGGGGGGGGGTGAGGGTGAGGGGGGGGAGGCGGGATGACTTGGGGGAGGGGGAGGGGTAACTGGGGATGGGGGAGGGGGGGGGGGCGTACTCCTTATTTCTTGCCGTAGTCATTTGACCATTGACCACGCATCCCTTTCGAGACGTAGCACCGTTTCTACTCTTGCTAGTATAAAGAGACACCTCCAACATTTGGGAGTTTAGTGCGCGTCTTCCATACCAGGTATTGTACATAAAACCTTTTGCGTATCTTATCTTCTTCCTGTTTGGCCGTTCGTGGCCACCATCTATATCTCCCTGGATAGCGATCGTTTTCTCGCTACTTTCTAATGTACCAAACTTCTCCATGTCACATCCGTCTATGGTTATCATCCTCTCTTCTAACACTTTCCGCTCCTTCTTGTCCAGTTCACATCCTCCCACCGTGTAGGTTCTACTCTCGTCTGCGTTACCACGAGGGCACCTCTGTGCGCCTTCCTCCTCCTGTACCCGGCTGCCGGTGTTACCTTTGTTGTTTGGAAGGTCCAGGTCCCCCACACGAAAACGCGGTTTCAGCGTTTTCGCGTAGTCCATTGGGCTGTGCAAACACGCTTTCATTCCTATCTCGTATTTTCCATCCCCCGTTGTACCTCCAAATATTCTCCCCACTCACCTTATCTCTTAGCGCTAACCTGTTCCTAAATTCTGGGCTTGAGTCGTTCTACTGTAGCCCCCCTCCAACTTGTCTTCGAACGAAATCGCCGGTGTTGAAACCAGCGGCCGGCCGTCTCTCCTCAACAACAGTTTGCCCCTTGCCACCCCGACGACACCGTTCGATACTTCTTTGCAAACAATAAAACATACATGAAGAAAAAAATCTTAGCATTGTTGTTCGTGTCGAGCAGCCATGAAACGTCCGATAAAGAAAATCGCTGGTTCTGGGTGAGGGCTATCGTAGAATTAGTCCCTTCCTTTATCTGGCCAGTCTTGTACGCCCCAAGCTTGCCTATGGACAGTTCGTAGGTATATCGTCTTGGTTTTCTGCTCGGCCCCTTCCCTACTTTTTCGACTACGCTATCCCACCTTATTCCAGCTCGACCGCCTGTTACTCTCTCTAATACAGCCGTATCAGCTACCGCTGGCAACCACGTTTTGGACAAGTTTCTTTATTTACATTGCAATTTTTCAACTTTCTTACGCCTGTATTTGCTTCAAGTTGGTGCATTCCCAGTTCTGCTCGTAGTGCACATTGTTACTCGTCGTATCTGAGCGGGGGTGAGGGGGGCATCGGGGTGGGGGGGGGGGCGAGAGGGGGGGCGTAAGCGAGCGTGTGCGAAGGGGATGGTGGAGATAGTGAGCGTGTGTGAGGCGGCGGGGGCGGGGAGGGGTCAGGGTAATGGGGAGAGAGGGGCGATAGCTGGGGGGTGGTGAGAGGGGGAGGGTGACGCAGGGGGAAAAGCCGGGGGGAGGGGGTGAGCCGGGGGCGGGGCGGGGAGGGGGGGTAAGGATGAGGGAGAGAGGGGGGTGAGGGGGAGTGGGAGCGGGATGACGGGGGGGTAAGGGGGGGAGGGGGTGAGGAGTGGGGGTAAGGGAATAGGGGTAAGGGAGGGGGGGTGAGGGGGGGGAGGGTGGACGTGTGAGCGGGGGGGGGGCGTAGGAAGGGGAGGGGTGAGGGGGCAGTAAGGGGGGGGGAGGAATGGGAGAGGTGAGGTGGGATAAGGGTGAGGGGGGGGGGATGGTTTGGGGGGGGAAGGGTTGAGGAGGGGGGTGAGCGGGGTGGTGTTAGAGGAAGGGGAGGGGGGAAGTGAGTGGAGGAGGGGAGTGAGGAAGGGAGGGGGCAAGGGGGGGATGAGGGTGAGAACGGGGTGGGGATGATGAGTGGGAGGGAGTGAGCGGGGGGGAGTTGGCGGAGGGGTGGTGAGGGGAGAAGGGATGTGAGGGGGGTGAGGGGCGTGGGGGGGCAGGGGGGAGGTGAGGGTGAGGGAGTGGTGAGGAGGGTTGGTGAGGGGGGGGGGGGGGGGGGGGGGGAGAGAGGAGATAAGATAAGTAAGGGGCAGTGGGAGTGAGGAGGGGGGAGGGGGAGTGAGGGGGGCCGGGGGGGGGGGGTGAGGTGGGGGTAAGGTGGAGGGTGGAGGAGGAGTGAAGAGACGCTCTATCTTCGACGGCGGTGTTCATACCGACATGAAAGAAGTATAGAGGGCAGACCAGGCAGCTATGCTCCTAACCCTCTTCTAGTAGTTGCATTTGGATCTCAGTCTGGGCGCTGCCCCGACGCCGTCTAGGTGCTATCGTCTGCTTTGTCGCTGCTGCGCTTTTACTTGCTTCATTTTAACGCCGCTTGGTCTTTGTGTTCGGTACGGCGACGACGATGACGGTATTGGCACCACTGCCTTCGTCAGAAGCGACTGCCTGCGCACGTGGTAAGACCATGCTCGCATGTTGCTCCCGAGGCCTGGTGCCCCCGCAAGGGGACATTACAGGCCAAAGAGCCGAGGACTGGTGTTCCCAGACGGGGACATTGCAGACCCAAATGCCGAACGAGGCTACCGACGGGTTGGCACCGTCGGTGTTGGACTCGTTTTCGGGTGCAATGAGGGCGGCTTCTTACGAGTTTCCGCCAGCGAGTGAGGAGGACCCGAGGCGAGAAACCCCAGGTTCGGACTCGCATGTTGCTCCTGAGGCCTGGTGCTCCCGCAAGGGGACATTACACGCCCAAGTAGCCGAGGACTGGTGTTCCCAAAAGGGGACATTGCAGACCCACAAATGCCGAACGAGGCTACCGACGGGTTGGCACCGTCGGTTTTTGCCATTTTTCGGGCGCAGTTAGAGCGGATTCTCGCGCTTTTCCGCCAACGAGCGAAGAAAGACCCGAGGCGAGATACCACGGGTTCGGATTCGCGTCGTGCTCCCGAGGCCTGGTGTTCCTGGACGGGGACATTGCAGGCCCAAATTTCAACACGGATTTTGACCCTTCTCTCGAATACTCCACAGCCAAGTGGTGTTATTCTGGCAGCTCCCATCCTATTTTCCACCCTGGTCCCCTTCGTCGTTTGCCGTGGACGACGTATCATATTCTTGCGCGGAGCAGGACATGATGGCCGAAAAGACCAAGTTTTTGCAAGACCATCGAGTAGTGGGGCTCATTATGTCGTCGCCTCGTCCAAGCACACGCAAACGCATCGGTCGAGGCGTGCACAACTTTGACTCCGCTGTTGGGGACAGGGAGAAGCAAAACGCCGTGTCACCTGGCACCTACGCCAAATTCACGCAGAATTCAGCCACAAAAAAAAAAAAAAAAAAAAAAGTCACCTTTTGAGCTCTGACAACAAGCTTCTGGCTGAATCCTGCCCTCTGAACCCAGTGTGGGGCGTTGGTCTCCGGGCTGATGGTCCCAGGGCCAACAGCCCATGCCAGGGGAGAGGAAAACTTGCTCGGTGAGGCCCTTTCTGCCGTTCGCGCAGCTATTTGCGACAATGAGACCGGGTCGGCGCACCCGGCCTCCCCTAGTCGGTTCCGCACCTGCACTGCGAGTGCAAGAACCAAGAAATCTCGTCCGCGCCGCAACCAGACCGTTCACAGCGGCCAGCGCTCGCAAAGCTTCCCCTTCGGCGTTTCCGACCTATTTCTCGGGCGCGTTGGCCAATGAAAAGCCGTGAAGTTGTGGAGATAACTTTTAGCGTCGGCCCTGACCTTGCGATGTCAGAACACTGCCCCTGTTTCGTCGAGGGTACTGTGACGCTGGACGACGTTTTGTTCACTATGAAAATCACGTTTATCAGTCGAGCAACGCTCGACTTGGAGAGGCACTGGACTCCTAAAGATTTGGGGACCGGCAGCATTGCTTGGGTTCCCAAACACCTCCGAGGATACTGAGGGGAACAAAGTTCCGCATATCCTCCGGCCACAATACATAAGAGAGCATTGGCAAAGTGGGGACCCTCAATGCACGAGTCCAGCGGTAGCTTGAGTTCGTCACCGCGTTCGATTGCACACTCGAGTACCGCAAAGGCAGCGCCAAGGGCATCGCCGATTTTTCCGGCCCGTTTTCCAGAGCCCGCTACGGAGTACGACCGCAGTGGCTTGGAAAAATTCAACCTCGTGGGGTTGACAAGCCTCAACCCCGTTGGAGATAGCGAATTTTACGTGGGGCAGATGCAAGTCCCAGTCGTCTTGTCGCTCGTTGACGACCATAGCCAGAATTTGTGCCATAGTTTGATTTACCCGCTCAACGCCCCCGTTACAGTTGGGATGGTAGGAGCTTGTATCATGCTTGTGTACACCTAACAACTGATATACAGCTTGTGAAAGCTTGGAGCAGAACTGCAGTCCGTTGTCCGAGAGTATGGTGCGCGGGCACCCCCACAAGGGTATGTATTGGTTCACCAGGATATTGGCTGTACCTTCCGCGGTGAACTCAGCGGCAGTGACGGGGAACATGTCGGCCCGACGACTGAAGCGATCGGTGAACAGCAGGATGTAGGTGCTGCCTCGTGGTGTGACCGGTTTTTTTTTTCTTCTTCTCTTTTCTGTCCTGCCGACGACGCCACTTGTGAAATTAATAGGTGGGGGACACAGAGTGCCCCCTGCAGGTCTGCCAATTGGGTAGGTCCTCGGAGTACTCACTTTCGTTCCTTCGTAGAGATGTAGCTTTATTCGTTTCCACCAGAGCCCGGGATAGCTTCTGAGATCGGAGGCGCGTGCCTCCGATCTAATTCCTAACTTCCCCGAATATAAACCGCCAACCTTATCATACGAAACCCATCCAAATGATCTCAAATTCGGATACCTACAGGCCTTTCGAGGCCGTATCTTAACAATGCGGCAATGCTCGTAGGCAGCTTGCGCTGCTGGCACTGGGGTAGCAACGAAGACCGCCGACAGGGACAGCTCGCGCTATCGCTATGATAGTGGGAACCGAAGGACACGCCAGCTCGTATGGCGCTGGGTTGCGAAGGCAATTGAGTTAAATCGGCACACGACGTGTATGAAAATACGTGGAAGTGTGGTGAGCTTGAGCTTTTTTTTTTTTCTTCATCCGCCAGAGGACACCAAAAAAAAAAAAAACTACGAGTACTCCTGCGTCAGGGTCATTCGAAACCCAGCATGGTTGCTGCCCCCCGATGTCGTGGTTACACGCGGCGTCATCTATCTGCTGTGTTGCCTGTGTAGCATGTTGCTGCGTAGCTTTCTGGTGTGCTTCGTTTTTTTTCATTTTTGCCGTGTGCCGTCCTGTTTCCCTCTTGATTTCCATTTTGATTTTTTCGTTTTGTTTTACTCCGTATTTTCTTTCTTCCTACTGGTATTGTTTTTGCTGCAAGTAGTCTGGTGTGCTGTCCTGCATGTTTTTTATCTTGCCCGCGTGCTCATTGTGGTTGGCATGGCATGGCCAAATCACCTTTCTGTAGTTGCAACGTGTATCTCTGTCTCGCAGTCTGTGACGACAGCAGCAGTAGTAGCAGAGGTCGTCTCTCTATGAAGCATCAGCACGGACACTGACTGGTTGTGCTGGATGTAGATGGGTGGACACATATATATCGGTAGTGAACAACACACATCGAGGGCAAGCATGACGGATGCTGAAAAAATCACGGAATTAAATCAAATGAACGCATTGTTTTAGACTCTCGTTAATAGCAGCCCATTGCACCCATAGACTACACACATAGCTGTTATATCAGCATGATATCATACTATATAACAATAGTAGCGATCGACGCCCACCGCATGTTCCATCATGACTCGACAGCACTAACAACCCGAGCATCAGGCCTGGGCTGGACCTCCGCTGGTCTGCCACATACACAGGGAGTACACAGGAACTTGCGTGCAAACCCGGTAGACCCAAGTAGCCCACTCACTGCAAAAGCTAACTCACACTGTAACAATTATTTGTTTTATGCATGCTGAATTTCACGGGTCATGTCTGGTTTTGTCCCCCTCAATGCGGGTTATACATTTTCCGTGCGCAGAACAAGGCTGAACGTCTTAGACCTGTTGACCCTGGCATTGGCCGGGGAGTCACCGACCCGTACCCTTCACGACGAGGAGGGTTTACACACACGTAACACGCGCGATCGAAGTACCACGCGCAGCTTGCAAACAAAAAAGCTGAGTTTCGATCAAAAAAGCTTTTTGATCGAAAAAACTTTTTGGTCGATCTCACAGCTGAACAACAAGTAAAAAGTGTATTTTTTCATTTTTTTCTAAATATTATGTATTATTTTCATTTTTTAAATGTATTATATAGACAGCCAGTTCTTCTTGCACCAACGCGATTTTTCTCCGCAAGTCACAATCAATCAAGCAAAAGGTCGTGTGCGGAGGAGATTCGAGAGATTCCGAGTATAGACTTCGTTTTTTTGGGAATTGGAACCTCTGGAGAGAGAGCAAGAACTAACCAGAGCCCACAGCAAAATTGCCATAGATATTAGTGTATTATATATAGGCTTGGGAAATAAATGTGCGGAAAAGGAAACATGTCGTAGTCTCGACTAACTGAGAAAATGAGAAAAAAAAAGGAAGAAAACGGAGAAAAAGTCGCCGCGGACGAAGAAGTCGGAAAGTCATAAAATCACCGCTCGCTGCTGATGACCGAGAATTCTGAAGCAAGAAAAACGGTATCCTTATCTTCTACTCACGCATCTGTGTACAACGGCAGCTTGCGCCGCCGGAGTAGTAGTAACAAACGAACGGGAACCACCGGTAGGGACAGCTCGCGCTGTCGCCTATCGCGGGAATCGAAGGACACGCCAGTTAAAGCGCTGGATTGCGAGTGCAATTGAGTTAAAAATCGACACACCACGTGTGTGTGAAAATACATGGGGGAAGATGTGTGGTGAGCTCAATTAAGCTTTGTTTCTCCCCATCCGCCGGCTGATAAAAAAAGAGGAAAACAAAGGAAGGAAAAGGTCTTCTTGTTGTTCTTGCATTAATTAGTCTAGTATCTATAATAACAGGAGGTTCAACAGAAGATAATGTTTGCTGTTACATCATCATCAGCTAGATCTTCGTTACGTTCCAACAACCAACTGGTTACTATACGGAGCAGCAACAACGAACAACTGCTTGCTGCTGCTGCTGCTGCTGCTTGCTGCTGTTGTGTTGTTTTTGTTCCTAATTAAATCAGTACAATAATAATTTTTGCCATCTTTTACACAACAATGTCAACAATAATGTGCTTTTTATAACCAGGTATTATTATTGTAGTCTATGTATGTATGTGATGAAAACCGATTAGCGCCGCTTGTAAACAAAAGTGAACTACTTTATCACTGCTGTTGTTGCTGTGACGACTTTGAATCGTGAATTTGATGTGAATCTGAATAGATAGTTGTCTCGTTGATTAGTTTGACTAGAAACCGTTCTTCCTACATATTATATATACATGCATAATATAGACGAAAATGATATTATATTTGTAATTAATACCTAGAGACTACATGTATGTAATACTATGTACTAGTATAAAAAACATCAGATGTTAAACTCTACGACCTCCCCTGCGTTAACGTACAAAACGACAGACAGCGGTCTGTCCAGCAGCCCAGCAGCATGCATGCGCACGTCGACCCCCCCCCTCACCCCCAGCGCCCAGGCCCTGGGTGCATTTTTCTTGCATTTTGTCTTGTTTTTTTTGTTGACACTGAAACTTTTGAAGTGAGTTAAAAAGTCCTAACATAACCGTACCCTCAGGAGTCAGGCCGGGTCGACATACTCACGCATCCGCATACATACAACGAACGGCAGCTTGCTTGCGCTGCCGGGGTACAGTAACGAGAACCGCCGAAAGGGACAGCTGACGCTATCCCTCGTAGGTGGAACCGAAGGACTTGCCGGGTAGCAGCGCTGGATTGCGAAGGGAATTAATAGAGTTAAATCGACACACACACGACGTGTGTGTATGAAAATGCGTGGAAGTGTGGTGTGAGCTTGAGCTTTTCTTTTTCCCCCATGCATCCGCCGGAGGATAAAAATGAAAATAAAATGAAAACCTAGCCCTTCATTTTAGTCTAACCACCACCACCCTTACCTTGGGTTGTGTGTGTGTTTCCCTGGGGTATTCCTCAGCTCCAGAGTGACTGGAGCCTGTCCTGTGACCACGGACTTGATTATGCGAGTTAATGTGAGAACAACAACAACAACAACAACAACAACAACCTATTATTATATGTAGTACAAGGGCTCCGCATGAGTGCCGGCATTCGCCGGCACCAGACCCATCCATGCTTCGGGTAGGGCAGGGCAGCACTTGCTTCGACTTGTTCGATTCACTATGTAACCGAGTAAAAAAAATGCCGCACACCACACACAGACGTAGACTACGCGTACAAGCAGTATGTGAGGTAATGCCAAGAAGAGTTGGATATAGACAACAATGGATTACGAGTACTTTTTTTTTTCTTCCTCCTCACACTTTAACTTTCCAGCTTCTGGACAAGCCGTGGTCACAGGTGTCATCCCATCTTCCCCCCGGTTCTTGCCTTCAATATTTATCGCGCATACCAGTAGGGTTCAGCAATCCCACTGCTCGTCGATTTTTCATCGAGTGTTCCTAACTCACGCTCTCGCGCTTTCCGCAAGCCAATTTTTGCACAAGAAAAAGTCCCCACGAATTTATACGAGTACGCACTCGGCGGGGCTCGAACTCACGAATGAAACTGGCCTATACCAGGCTCGAGGATATTATAAAAATTAAAATACACTCGAGGATACTATATAAGCTGATACGCCACCGGGGCGACCGGCTCATCATACTGCTACGTGCCATTGTAGTACCGTTTTTTAAGTGAATCCGATTCCGAGCTTCATCAGATTGCGATCGGATAAATCCGAGCACACGCCGACCGACCCTTTAGTCTGGCGACGAAACGTACGTGTCGACTGCGTTTCTTCTTATTATTGTGATGCTTCTTTTACTCATCAATCAGGCATTCGGGGCCAGCAAAAAAAGGTGACTGATTTGTATGTCTGCTGCGTGTTATTTCTCTTCGTAGCCATCACTGAGAGGCGCGCACTGAGCCAGCTTCTGAAACATCATACCATGCATGATATAATAATAGTATCATCTAGAGGATCCGAGCCTCCCAGATCAACTGTCTGTTTGTAGTCTGATCATGTCGAGATTTTTTAACGAATTAGCGGGGTAATAGTTCGTTTGACAACAACTACTACTCGCAAAAGGTCAACCAATTGCTTACCCGAACTAAGCCTTATAACACTCTCCCGCCCTGAAACGGCGGGATCACAGGTCGGCCCGATATTATACGGGCGGACGCCTCAATATCCAAACGGTTTCATCTCCTGGGGATACCGGGGAGAGTATTTTTCAAGTTCGACCATGGGGGAAAGTCTGAAAAAGATTATTATTGTGAACAGATGGTGGGATTTGAACCCACGTCCCCAAAACCCATGGTTTGTCGTCGACGCCTTTTGTAAATTAAGTAATTAGTCTAGTGGGGTATTAGTCTGTTTGACCACTTTGCAAAAGGTTATTAACCAATTGCTTACCCGAACTAAACTAAGCCTTACAACACCCCCCCCCCTGAAATGGCGGGCTAGAGCAGGTCGGCCGTTTATGCGGGCGGACCTGTCATCGAGCGGTTTCATTTCCTGGGGATAGCGGGGAGAGTATTTTTCAAGTTCGACATGGGGAAAGTCTGAAAAGGTTTATGATGTATGGTGGATGGTGGGACTCGAACCCACGACCCAGGAAAATCGTAGTCCCTGTCGACGACGCCATTTTGTTGAGGTATTAGTGGGATATTAGTCCGTTTTACCACTTGCAAAAGGTTAACCAATAGCTTACCCAAACTAAGCCTTATTACAATAGAGACATACGTGCTGCCGGTCGGTGTTCCAGGCGCGAACCACGGTGTGTGGTGGTATCGCTGCCATTTTTGTCATTCAACTCCTCGAATGCTAGTAGTATTATTGCAATGCTGCTGCTGCTTGTTGCTAGCTGTATGTAGTAGATCGCTCACTTCTCCTTCATGTAGATACAGCAGTAGTACGCGACTAGAGCGCTTACGATTTTGACAGTCGAGAATTTCAGGCTCGATCGAGATTTTTAGAGTTATTTTTAGACGAAAATAAGAAACATGCAATTTTGCCTGATGGCTCATTAGCCGGGATCCATACACAACAACAATGTAAACGTCACCCGGGCGCGATAGATAGGGTCACAACAAAGCACACACAAGCAGTAGTAGTAGTAGACAGGGACTAACAACAAATAACGTGCCGCCTTCGTATCAACTGCGAACGGCATTCATTGCATGGACAAATAACCTCGCTGTATTTGCGATGTGTATCTCCCTCTTTTCTTCTTCTTCTGTCTTGTAGTCTAGATTATTGCTGTTGTGACCAGAGTGAGAGAGCTCGTCTCGAAAGGAAGAAGGGCATCAGCACAGACACTGGTAGTGTGTGTGGTTATTATCTAAAAATATGTTACCAGGTAAAAGTTATGCTCGATAGATAGATGTAGATGGGTGCCGAAGTATCAGTTTAAAGTGAAAAACACAAAATACAAAACATACAACGCACACACTAGCCCCGTTCCACAGCCAGTTCAGATCACTTACTATTCCCGCGGGCCAGATCGGGCCAGAGTGACCCGACCCGACCCGACCCGACCGGACCCGTGACATTCCGATCACCTCCTGGCCCCACCCGGCTCAATTCGCTCGGGTTTTTGAAAACACCCTGACCCGACCCGCGAGACGGCTTAGTATGTGACCCGTGGAAAAACCCGGGGGAAACACTTGAGAGTAAAAAAGATCGGCCACATTACATACGCATGTACATTGATGGACCCGAGGACCAACGCCCGAATGGGTAGGGTGGACCGTAACTGGACCAAGTCCGGCGGAAGGCCATCTCCCATGGCCAGGGGTTTTGTTAATGGGTGAGCTTGCGCAAGTCCCACACTACCCGGAAAGATGACTTTCCGGGTGGCTATCTCCACCAAACCTGACCCTGAGGGGACAGGCCGGGTCGACATACACACGCATCCGTACGAGGACCACTGATGGGGACAGCCCACGCTATCGCTAAAGTGGGATCCGAAGGGTGCGCCTGCTAGCGTTGGGTTGCGAAAGCAACTGAGTTAAATCGACACACGACGCGTATGAAAATACGTGGAAGTGTGGTGAGCTTAAGCTTTATTTTTCCCCATCCGCCGGAGGATAAAAGAAAAAAAAAAGGATGTGCGTGCACACACCAACCGAACATGAGACAAGGAACGAAAAGCTTCTGTCGTTCCATTTTTTTTTTCATGAATAGTGTTGCGTCTCCGGCAGATGGGCAAACATAAAAAATAGAAAATAACGTGTTTTAAGCTCATCTCAATCAGCACCGCAGTCCCGACTTGGGTATAAAACACTTGGGTTTATACCAGGATAATTTTGTCAGGCGCAGGGGTAGTAGAATGGGTTATATCACACTTCCACGGACTTTGGAACAATGTTCCGTGCGTGTCAATTGCACTCAATTACATTCAATTCGCGTTTTACAAGCAGCGCTGCTAGCTATTTAGCGTGCCCTTCGGTTTCCGCGGCAGCGGCAAGCGCAGGTTAAGTACCACGTTTTCCATTTTTTTTTTCTTGTAAACATAATTATCGCCTGCCGGTGACCACAAAAAAAGAACGCAGAAATTTCGTGGACGTACACTGCGTGTAGCAGCAGCAGGAGTTTTGCCCAGGAGCAGTAGCCCGCGGCCAACAAACCCAATCAACCGAAAACAGGCATGATGACCCAATTAAACTTCCTTTGTCACGGCTTGCCATCCAGCCTGGGCTCATATATTCATGTCTCTGCCTGTCTCCCTCTTTCGCTCTCTCTTTCATCCGTCCTCCCTCTGTCTCCTCCCCTCGCTCTCGTCCTCTCTCCGAATATACCTGGCCCTTCCGTGGGTTAAGTGTAACCCAGAACCTATTCTTCTGTGTTTTCTTTCTCTCCTTCCCTCCCTCTCCGTCTCTCTTCTTTCTCCCAACTACTTGCCGAAAAAAAAAACGCGAACCCCATCCACGGCGAACCGAAACCCCTTGCCATGAGCAGGAAACATTGTTCTACCGCCGAAAATACATATTATGGCATGCAAATACACGAACACCACCAAAGATTCGATATCATGACTAACTGTGAAGCCGCCTATGGCGTGATATAAATACTCATACTTCGACAAAGTCAAAATCTTATCTTGTACTGGTACCTTATTTTTTTCTCTACATTTTTTATTCATTTCCTTTGTTGTCCCGTGCCTTCGACGAACTGAGACCGGTCTGCTTTCGCCAATCCATCAATCAATAAATCAATCAATCAATCAAACTACCGATCAATCACTCAATCAACTAATCGATCAATCACTCAATCAAAATAATCCAATCAATAAACCAACGAGTGAATCACTCAATCAACCCATTAACCAATTAGCCAATCATTTAATCAATCAGTCATCAATCAATCAATCAATCAATCAATCAATCAATCAATCAATCAATCAATCAATCGACCAATCAATCAATCAATTGCCAAATACTCCACGGAGTATTCGTTTTTCGGCCAACCCTCACCTCGCACACCTTCCTCCTCTCAATGCATGTGAACGGAAACCCCGTGCGCCCCAGACAAAGACGACCATACCCAACCATCGTCACAAGGGGCATAAAATAAGAACAAACAAACAGGATGGATGAAGAAGAAACAAAACGAAGCAGATGAAAAAAACACGCCCAAAGAGGGAAAAAAACGTTGCAGGCAACACGAAAAAAACAAAATGAACGAGCGCGAAACAAAACGAAAATAAATGACAAAAAATCAAGGAACACCAGAGAGGAAAAAAAAACCAACAAGCCTGAAAACGGAAACACGGAGAGACCCACCACCCACTAGCCGTCGTCGACGATCCCCACCTAAAAAAAGGCCGGCAACGGCATGTACACCTGTCGCCGGCAAAACTTGTGGTCAACTATTGTGGTGTGGGTTGTGCGGTTTTTGATCGGTCCGGGACGTTCTCTTTTTGGTTTCCAGAATTTTCCACAGGTTTCGCATGACCAAAGCCCCGATACACAAACCGCGGAGAGTAAAAACGAAATAGTGGGACTCGCAAGTCTCCACGGGAAAAAATAAATACCCCAGGGATAAAAGATACCCCTCGAGAACCATAACCCCCCCCCCCCCTGCTCTCAGTTCCTCCCTCCGCCTCCCCCACCCCTCTCCATGTTGCTGGCCGTTATCAACATCACCGCAAATATCAGAACACAAAAGTAGAAACAGTCATGAGGTTACACATCTCCCTCCCCCCGGCCTCCGCCTCCACCCCCCCTCATGGATGGGGTTATCCCCCGCCATCACCACCACCCCGCCTCCTCCGATATAAGCCACCACTGCAGAAAAGATCCTACTCTAAATCCCAGTGTGTCACGCGCGCATTTGTTTCATCCCTGAACCTCCACGATAACACCTACGCCAATTGACCCATAAAACACTTGACCCATTGAAAAAAAAAGCCAAATTTCCCAACGCTTGGGTCCCCAAACACGAAGGTGCAGTTCCTAGGGATTTACCAGATATAGTGTAAAACTACTGGAAAAATAACCCCACTTCGCAATTCCAAGTATTTTCTCCCCAAACTTGGATTACAACCTTTCAACACCTGGAAAAATAACCCTACACTAATTCCAAGTACTTTCTGCCCAAATTTGCAGTTCCGACGGGTTATAACCTTTCAACTGCTGGAAAAATAACCCCAAACCAATTCCAAGTAGTTTTTTGACAAACCCGAAATTGCTGTTTTGAAGGGGTTTAAACTAAACCTATAACCACTGGAAAGATAACCCCACATTAATTCCAAGTAGTTTCTCCCCCCAAAACGATATCGAACATCTGAAGGGGTTACAACACCTTATTACCACTGGAAAAATAACCCCACACTAATTCCGAGTAGTTTGTCCCCAAAAACGAAAGCGTGGTTCTGAAGGGGGGCTACCTCCACCCAAGCCCCGGTCATGTAGACATAGTTCCACGGTTGAACTCCTCAACGAGCGGGGTCACCAGGGCCTCCAAGGGGTCCATCTCTTTCCTCGCCAGCAGATCGAACTCCAGCGCGAAAAATATGAAATGCTGAAAGTTGGTTTCGGATTTGTTGGGGTCGGGGGGGGGTACGGGGTGGGAGTTGGGGTTTGGTTCGGTTTGGTTTGGTTTGGTTCGTTTTGTTTTTGTTTCGTTTCGTTTCGTTTCTCGTTTCGTGTTGTTTTGTTTTGGTTCGATTTGCTTTGGTTTGCTTTGTTTTTTTTTCGTTTCGCTTCGTTTTGTTTCGTTTCGTTTCGTTTCGTGTTGTTTTGCTTTGTTTTGGTTCGATTTGCCTTGGTTTGTTTCGTTTCGTTTCGCTTCGTTGCGTTTCAATTCGGTATGGTTTGGTTTGGACGGGTGACGCACGCACCTTGAAGGAGGTGTTGAGGTGGGCTGCCGCGCCAAGCTGCTCGATGTTGTCGAAGTGGCTGCAGTAAATGATCGCGAACACTCGGAACAGCCGCTTGAAGATCGTCATCGCCGTTTTCTTAAAGTCCTTCGGATACGTCGCATCTGTCACGACAACAAGAACAACACACAGGCACATGAGCACACACACATGAGCATTTGCGATGTTCATTTCTGTCTCGTCTCGTGGCCTGTCAACCACTTTTGAACAGCTCAACTCTCTCGAGGTTCAACAATCAGCGAGAACACTATTAACAGGTGTCATGACAGTCCATGTGGGTAGAAAGAACGGTTTAACGTGAAAACACACACAAACACAACGGACACACATGAGCACATAGAGAAACGGAGGGGTGGGAGGGGTGGATAATGCCGCTGGGGAGGGGGGCGGGGGGGGGGGGGATTGAGTCAAGTGGCGGGGGAAAAGGGTGGAGCAGTAAGGGGGGATAGGAGAGGGTGAGAAATCGTCAAAACTATCCCATTCCGAAAACAGTAGTTGGCAAATGGTGCCTTCGAAAAATATCAAGCGCTTTCACAAGTCTCAAGGGCTCGGAGGATATGATACGGACCTTCATCGTGACAAAAATTAGATGAAGCTGGATGGTGGCGACATCAGGCATTCAACCGCAGCGCGGTACAGGCTGGTTCAAGTAAAAAAACGCAAATTCTCTCCCCCACGAATGCCGCTAGCAATATCTAGTACAAGAGTGAATATTGGGTATCATACTGACCCCCATGACCAGTGGAAGAGGGTGACATGGCCAGCTATTTTTTTAACGGCCTCGGGCTGTCTCTAGCAGCGAAACTCGTGTCGACCAATGGCAGGCCTTCATTTTTTTCAATGATATTCAGGCTTTTTCCAAGAGAGGAAAAAAAAAAAGCGTCGCATCTTGAACGATCAGGTTGGACGTACTCCAAGGCATGTCTGACGAATTTTTCGAGCAACCAATCGAAGATCTGATCTGCCTGTATTCGACATTAAGCAGAACCTAGCGAAAAAAACTGGATCCTACACTTGAGACCAAGTCAATTGAAGGAAATAACGTATCTTACTCAATGTTACGCACTTGTCCAAATGTCCACGCCGTTTGTGAGATATAGACCGTGGATTTTTGTACACGTGTTTTACATGCCCATCCCGAGGTCTGACCTCCGGGGTTTTTCCTATCTTATATTTTGCGCCGAAAATGTTTGGGCTAAGGTGGTCCATTTTTCCGAAAAACCTTAACTGACGAAAATTCAGGCAAAAAAGAAAAAAATATATATTGAGTGAGGTCTTTGCGAGGGCACATAGAAGACTTGTGCCAAATTTGACGTCTGAATCGAAAAAACGGCGTGGACATTCGCCGAGGAATAAATTTGGGGTTCATAACGTGAACCAGCCTGTACGTGTTTTCGTTATGCCTGCCATTAGACGTGAACGACAGCCTACCGATGTAGCATCAGCAGAAAACACGGTTGGAAAGGCCCGGTACGGTACGGAACCCTACGGTACCCTACGGAATGGTATGCACGGTGCGGTACGATACGGCACGGTATGGCACGGACTGATTCTACGAGAGCCCCCGCGGCAAAACCAGCAATTTTCTTCAAGAAACGTTTACTGGCTGCTCGACACGAGGAAGGATGCTATGAAAAAACTATCTTTGTATGTATTCCGGTTGCAAAGGACTACCGAACGATCACGTCGGGGTGGCAAGGGGCACCATATTTCAGGAGATACGGCCGGGAGCTGGTTTCGAAACCGGCGATTCCGTTGAAGAGAAGTTGGAGGGGAGGCTATCGTAGAACGACTCCACGGTACGGTATGGCACGGTACGGTATGGCACGGTACGGTATGGCATGGTACTAAACGGTACGGCGGTACAGTACGGCATGGTGCCCCCAGGCACGTTGACTCGCGATTTTTTCGAGCCGCCTATAGAAGGCACGTAAACAAACATTAGCTGGTATAGGATACAGTATGGAAAAAACGATTTTTGGTGTGTTCGTCTTGTGGTCCCAGTGATACGAGCGAGGATTTCGGATAAACGTCACACAACACAACCCTAACCCTTACCCCAATCCTTGACAGATCTGTACGGAAGCTGGCCGGTAAAATTCCTGCAAAACACAAAAAGTCGGGCAAAACGTCGACCATGTTATATATATCAAATACAATTCGTGGTTTCGAAACACCGAGGACGTCTTTTTTTATTGGATTTGCCTTGGATTTAGTGTGCAGCTGCCCACAACGTGCGAGAGCGACATAGAGCACCGAAGGCAACAAGGTCTGTGGCATAGACTACACTGTGTAGCTGTCGACTATCGCCGAGCTTGTTAGAACGAACGAAGGTCCGTATCGACGACGGTCGCGCAGATCTTCCCGCCCTTCCGGGCCTTTCCATTGTGTACAGAGTTTTGGACATGTGCATCAGGTAACACAAGCCCAGTTAGTTTGTCGGCCTTCCAATGGATAATCCCGATTAAAATCCAGAAAAAACGTTCCGGAAACTACATTGTGTGTGACCAAAATGCGGCGAGAAAATTGGCATGTGTCATGTGATATGTGAGGTACCAGGTATAATAGCCGGTTACAGCAAACACAGCAGCTGCGGCCGTACACCAAGCGACGACGATATATTGAAGTAATAGGCACATGCTCCATGTTTCCTGCTGGGTGGCATTCACAAAACGGATTTATGCAGGCATGCACCGAGAGCACCACTTGACCTCTGTTCTGCGCTGTGTGCTGGACCGAGCTGTGTATGTAGAACACCTAACTGCGCAGGTCTGGTGTATGAAGCATAGTGAAAGCAGTATAGAGTCCACAGCCTGCGCCCTACTGGTACCTATGGACTACGCGCGGGCAAGGGCCTCACAGGAATAGAGTCGTTGGCGTCCGAAACGCGGAGCGCTGACAAAACGCAAATATTCCCGTTTCGAAGTTTTGCATCTCCATGAACGTACAGCAGTGTACTGCTATAGATGTATCGACGTGCCGTTACCAATCAAACACGCCCTCGACTGCTCAATAAACCACATATCGGCGATCCACGCGCTTCAGAAGGCCGCGACGGCAAGGACGTATCCGTACAACTACACAGCCTCTCAGTACTATATCGGTACGTACCCACAGGCAAAGAAAACGTGATCCTACGGCTGTTTTTTGCCAGAATGAAACGTAAATTAGTCTAGTGAGCAAAAGTTTAGATGGAACCATGATACCAGCTACGTGATATTCACGCGCGGCCTGCACGGATTGCTTTCGACGAAAATCTTCTTCTGACAGCAGTACCCTCCGTGGTAGGGTGTGGCTGGGTTTGTGTTGACAGTTTTGTGCAAGCAGCACGCACCTAACAAGCACAACAATCAAGCCACGAACAGCCCACTACAGCACGCAATTACACATACAGTTGTGTAAGTGTACTTTAATATTGTATACTTGTATCTGTTTGTTACTGCAGGTCAAAACTATGGCCCCTCCACCATTCGGGCGGAGGGCCAGTACTATTCCCTATTAGTTATAATTCATACTTGTATCATAAACTCCTTGTTTTAGGAAATTTCCATCCCAACTATGATAACATACCCTAGTTTATGGGCCCTGCATATTCTACAGTGGTCCCCGATAGTGCCGGGGTCTGCCAGCCGACAATATCGGCGGCACTGGTACTGTTGGGTTTTGCACCGATACTAGCACTGGTGTAGCGGGTTTCCCAGTCGTGCCAAGCGATTTCACAGGCACTTCAAACCTGAAACAGGACCTGTTCAACCGGGACTGTAGGAGAACCCCCACTAGACCGACTCATATGTGGTGTTTTCTGTTTTCTCACCCGGAGTGGTGGGGAAGATGTCTTCCTTGTTGATCTGGTCTTCAACCCAGGTCATCACGTGGTCCACGTACTGCGGGGCCGAGCACTTCTGAGGGGTGCTGGAAGGGAGAAGACCGACGGACACAAAGGCAGCACAAATCGGACACAGATCAAATCGCCGTTGGTGATGCACATCCTTGAGGGCAGATGAATCCAAGAAGATATGATCTGCATGGTCTATAGATTATGTTTTGAAGGGGATAACCGACGGACATGAAAAAAGAAAACCGACGGGCAGAAACGTAGCAAACGTCGAACAGATCAGATCTCCATTCGTGATCTGCCATTTAGGCCATATAGATCCCTCGTTTGTATGATATGCAGGGCCTAGCACACGTGTTCCGAGTTGAATATATACTGCACAGATCCTGCACAACATATCGTAACGACAGGTACAGGACGTACTGGACATGATCTTTTGATTATCTAGAGCGTGATCTGTCCGATGTGTAAAAGGTAGACTGGCGGACCGGCAGAAAGGCAGACGAACGGACGGACAGATAGACAGAGAGTTAGAGAGTTAAGCAGCCAGACAAACAGGCAGACAGACAGGCAGAGAGGCAAGATTATCTAGAGCGTGATCTGTCCAATGTGTAAAAGGTAGACTGGCGGACCGGCAGAAAGGCAGACGAACGGACGGACAGATAAACAGAGAGTTAGAGAGTTAAGCAGACAGACAAACAGGCAGACAGGCACCCCGAGAGACAGAGAGGCAGGAAGGCAGGGAGACAGAGAAATAGAGACACATACGGAGGCAGATAAACAGGCCAACGAGGAGAAAGAGATAAGGTAGACGGACAAAGACAAAAACAGAGACAGAAAAAATGGTAGAAAAACAGGCAAGACAGACAAGACAGACAGACAGACAGACAGACAAGACAGGCAGACAGACAGATAGACAGACAAACAGACAGACAGACAGACAGACAGACAGACAGACAGACAGACAGACAGACAGACAGACAGACAGACAGACAGACAGACAGACAGACAGACAGACAGACAGACAGACAGACAGACAGACAGACAGACAGACAGACAGACAGACAGACAGACAGACAGACAGACAGACAGACAGACAGACAGACAGACAGACAGACAGACAGACAGACAGACAGACAGACAGACAGACAGACAGACAGGCAGACAGACAGACAGACAGGCAGACAGGCAGACAGACAGACAGACAGGCAGACAGACAGGCATAATACAGACATACAGACATACAGACATACAAGACAGACATACAAGACAGACATACAAGACAGACATACAAGACAGAAATACAAGACATACAAGACAGACAGACAGACAGACAGACATACATACAAGACAGACAGACATACATACATACATACAGACAGACAGACATACAGACAGACAGACATACAGACAGACAGATAGACAGACAGCAACGCCACCCTAACACCAACATCAACAACTTAGAGGCACTCAACGCTTCTTTCCCATGCCCATACCGCCCTCCGGTACCCAGGGGTACTCCAACCAAACCAAACCACACCACACCACACCAAACCAAACCCAAAATGTACTCACGTCTTCCCTCCCTCGCCCTTAGCGCCCTCCAGTATCCAGAGGTACTCGGACCAAACCAAGACAATCTAGACCAAAATCAAACCAACCCAACCCTACTCTACCCTACCCTACCTTACGCCACCCTACCGTACCCTACCCCCTAGCCAAAGCAAACCACCCCAACGGTGTCCGTTCTTCGCCCTTATCATAGCGCCACCCGGCACCCAGAGTAACTCGAACCAAACCAAGCGAAATCATACCAAACAATCCAATACAAACCCAACCCAAACCAACCCAACCCCACCCAGCCCAACTCAACCAAACCCAACCCAAACCCTCCCCAAGCCAAAACACACTTACGGTTTCCTCCCCTTGCCCTTAGCACCCTCCCCAGGCCAAAACACACTTACGGTTTCCTCCCCTTGCCCTTAGCACCCTCCGGTACCCAGAGGTACTCGAACCCAGGGGGGAAGCCCTCCCCGGGCCGCTCGAACTGGGCAGCACCATCCGCCACGATGCCGTACAGCAACGACACCTCGTTGAAGAAATCCACCGCTGCGCAAGTCGGGTGGGGTGGGGTGGGTAGTTGGTGGGTGGGTGATAATGTGTGTGGGTAAGTGGGTATGCGGGTGGGGACCAACATGGTTGGCGATTGTTGGGTGGGTAGGTGGGTGGGTTTGTGGGTGGGTGGCTGAGTATGTGAGTGGGTATGTGGGTCATGAGTGAGTGTATGGGGAGGAAGACGGTTGGTTGGGTGGGTAGGCGGGTGAATATGTGGGTGGGGGAGGGTGGTATGTAGGTATGTTGGTACGTCGGCGGGTATGTGGGTGATTGTGTGCGTGGGTGTGTGGGCATGTGGAGGGTGGGATAGGTTGTTGGGTGGGTGGGTGGGTTGATGGATGGGTTGGTGGGTGGGTGGGTGGCTTGGTGGGTGGGTGGGTGGGTGGGTGGGTGGGTGGGTGGGTGGGTGAGTATGTGGGGAGGTAGGTAATACTGCTGTTCGCTCTGCAATATATTTATAGCTAGTGGTGTAAAGAGAACGCAAGAGACATATGTACCTGTGTGAACGCCAAGAACGTTTACAAATGTGAAAAAAGTGTCAGGTACCAGGTACCTGGTATTATTTTTGTAACCAATACACGATACGTAGACCAATTAATCGGGTAATCGTTTAATTTGTACCAGGCACCAGTTGCGTACTTTGTGTTTTTGGTATTGCAATGCTGCACGTATTGAAGTGTGCAGATAACAGTCTATGCGAGTAATCAAATGTGTTGACCTACCGGTAATGAATAACACCGACGCCATCGTTGTTGGTACAAGTACTACCTCAGGGTACCTGGTATGATACACGTCATGTAAGATAAAAAACTTGCATTGGATTGTCGTGTTCACTTCGAGTTTCATCTGCTGGGCCTCGCGAGCTCATCATGCCCGACCTCTCGATACGCCCATGTGGCGTGTGACGTGTGCCGTGCGGCTTACTATACATTGTGACCGACGTTCATCGCATTTTCACTGCAGCTGCTGCTGCTGTGCTGCTGCTGTGGTTGCTAATATGCGTGTACAGCAGCAGCGGTCGCTTTATAGTTCCTGTATGTGCACTATAAAGGGAAATACCGGCTAGACATGTCAATGCCAAGCTGTCTGTCAAGGCAAATCTCCATGGTCTAGACATATGACACTTATCCCCAGTAGAAAAACGCCTCATTATCTGTATGGAAACCCCAATTACGTTATTTGTTATTTGCATGGGCAAATACAATAAAGGGCTTTTTTGTACTTGCCAATGATTGTTATCAGGGTGCTGCGTGCTACCATGCCGAGCAGCACAGCAGCTGCAGCTGCCGCAGCAGCTGACCGCAGCAGACCGCACCAGACATAGACAGCCGGCAGCCAGCAGTCAGCAGTCAGTGGTTGGCACCAGCAACAGACCACCATGGATGCCGTTCTGGAGCTGGGAAAACGTTCTCGCCCGCCTTCCAATGTTATGCGTGGTTTCTTTGACACAACTCTAGATCGCGTCAACCTGCCAGCGCGCTCAAAGGGACGTGCAAGACGTGGCAGCACCGGATCAAGACTTGGTAAATGCGACGTACATACAGCAGCACTATGTACTTATTTCGTACGTACCAATGTCAAGAGCGATGTGTATTGCTGTTGCTCGTTCGCGTTTGGGAGTTTTCTTTTTCAACATAATAGAGAATCTCTAGAAAGCATATGAAATTCACCGGTTCATTGCCGTCTCTTGTTTCTCATCAATGCCTCCATGCGCATGCTGCTATGTACCGCCCTACTCCCTGCTCCCTGCACCTGTGCGGCAGCTCTACGTAGCTCAATTGCGATGTTTACTACTGCTGCAGATCTGAACGCAGTTTGCTTTGTTTTTGCAAAAAAAATACTGCTTTCTTTTCGCACAACACAGAATTTTCAAAAATTTAGTCGGGCGATTTCTAAAAAGCGGGGATTTTCAAAAATATTGTCAGGCGATTTTCAAAAAGCGGGGATTTTTTGTCGTGCCCTCTGTTTTTATTTCTGTCAAGGCTGTCAAGGCATTGCGTTGACGCTGTCTGTCAAGGGGTGAAAGTGCTGTCTCCCGACATCTTTGAACATAAATGGTTGCTTAGGAACGATCTCAAGATCTCAAGATCTAGCCCAACTGTTTCGAAAACAAGGGAGGCGTACGCAACAGAAATGGTTGCTTAGGAACGATATCAAGCAAGGCATTGCGTTGACGCTGTTTGTCAAGGGGTGAAAGTGCTGTCTCCCGACATCTTTGGACATAAATGGCTGCTTAGGAACGATCTGAAGATCTCGTCAAGATCTAGTCCGACGTTCTCGAAAACAAGGGAAGCATACACAACAGAAATGGTTGCTTAGGAACGATCTGAATATCTCGTCAAGATCTAGTCCGACGATCTCGAAAACGAGGGAGGTACACACAAAAAAAATGTTGCTTTGGAACGATATCAAGATCTCGTCAACATCTAGTCCGATTTTCTCGTAAACAAGGGGGGCACACACAAAAAATTGGTTGCTTTGGAAAGATGTGGTCAATATCTCGTCAAGATATTGGCCCCTTTTTCTCACCAACATCTCGTCTGATTTTCTCGTCAACAACGGGGGCACACACACAAAAAATGGTTGCTTCGGAAAGATGCGTTCAAGATATCGTCAAGATCTTGGTCCCATCTTTTCACCAAGATCTACTCCGATATCCTCGAAAACAAGGGGGGGCACACAACACGACATTGGTTGTTTAGGAAGATCTCCAAGATCTCGTCAGGATCTCGTCCAGGCCTTTCCACGGACCAAGACGCCGTCGAGGTTTTTCCAAAGATCAACATCTCGTCCAGAACTTTCCACGGACGAAAGAGCATCGCTCGGCGTTTGCTCGGATACACTGCTGTTCTCGTTGCCGAGAAAATCAGCCTTGAAGTTTGTCCGCAGGGGGGGTGTTATCTTACGTTGTCTGGTATGTCAGGCGCATTTGAGTCAAATATCCAAGAATGACTATAGGATCTACAGTAGCTTATCTAGATCGTGATCTGTCCGATGTGTGATACCTTTCGTTCTTAACCTCATTGAGACTTCAGTGGGAAAAATTGGTGACAAAATTGACGATTACGGCATCGGCCACTGCTGGTTAGCGGTGATGATGGTAAAATTGGTGTCCGAACTACGACGCCAAAAATGCGTAGACAGACTCCTACGGGGCGGGTGCAGCATGGTCCTACTCGTACGTACTGCTGCGCGCTCACGCTACTGGCATAGACACTTGGCAACATCGCAAACGTCGTTGTTTTTGGTTGCTGTGCACGGGTCCCAAGAGGGCTAATATTATAAGTACCACTCAACATCCAGAGGCTAACTCCACTGCAAACGACCGTCATTTTGTTACGATTTAAGAAATCGTGCCCGATTTTATTAATTTTAAAAAGTTGGCCGGTTCGTGACGATATCGGGATCGATTGTGCATCTGTTTTTCGGGTTCGCTCGCTTGACAATAGTGACTTTACATGTAAATAAAATCGACTGTACGTCAAGTTCTTGGCTGGACAACTTGTACTTGAAAATATTTCACGCACAAAAAACGTATTTTTTCGGCGTTTTTTTTCCCACAGCAACGGTACGGCAACCTCTTCACGAGAGTACTAAAAAAAACGTTTGGATTTTTTTTGTCAAAATATCGCCGTACCATTAGCAACGGTCTAAGGAGTGGAAATTCGTAGCAATATTACCCTACGTATCGATCAACTCAGTCGGCTACGATCGTACGGACATGCTCCTTTGGCTAGAGCTCGAATCTCACGTCGAACTCTTGATAACAAGAAAAAATGTCGTCAAGCGGCGCCGCCATCTCTTCAACTGTTGATTGAAAAAAACGCCCCTTAATTGGTACTGTCTCTTAATAGGGACATTTACTCTACTGTATTAGTAGCTACCAAAATACACCAAGCAGGGTAATACACTACACATAATGTTAGTCGTGGGCAGAGCCCTCGGGACGAAGAGCAGCCCCCGTTGCATACCGGTCATAGCTAATACAGGTACACGATATTGAGGGATATGAGGGAAATATGTCGAGCTTCTCGCTCGCCTTTGAAGAAGCATCTCCTATTCCTTGCAGTAGCTGAGACTTAAATATGTGGCATTAATAGCTGACGGACGGCGTGCGTAAGCGAACCACAAAAAACAAGCACCCCCCGGCTCAGCAATGATGTTGCCGGAGGTACCATGTATAATATCACATACGTTTTGAGTTCCAATCATTTAGGGAAGTACACACACCAACGGCTTGGGTTGGGTTGGGTTGGATTGGGTTGGGTTGGGTTGGGTTGGGTTGGATTGGGTTGGGTTGGGTTGGGTTGGGTTGGGGTAACGAGTTACAATTAACACCTCGGACAGATCAGGATCCAGACCATCTACAGCACATCCCGTATCCACCTTTATGAGATGGTGTGTTGGATCTGCGTCACATGAGTACAGATCAAACCCGCCAAACATGCGCTACATCATGCAGATCATACAGCTCCCACCGGGTAACATGAGCTAGATCATACAGATCTTCCATGAACTATCCAGACCATCAAGTAGGGATCGGTGATCTGTCGGAGGTGCGCAAGTTTCCACCAGCGGGAGTTCCTAGAGAGCTACAGTACACACGGTATCTTGCCTGGTACCTAGTACATCATAAACGCAAAAAAAAAGACCGTCTTCTATCTTTCCTACTTTGTCGTGCTACTCTGTTCGCATGGGATGATGCGTGACCACGGCTGCGGGCGTAGTCGAACTGACGGGATAGTCGATAATCGCGGTAATGGGCAACTAATGTCACAATAGCTGTCCACTACCATGATTATTGACGATGCCGTGAGTTCGACTACGCGCGCAGCCGTGATCAAGTACCATTCCACGCAGCGGACAGGTCACAATCTACTGTAAATTGATTTGGATCCTATAGTACCTGTCGTTATGATACGTCGGCAGGCATCTGTGGAGTAAAGACGTAGCGCAGGGGACATGGGCTAGACCAAACAGATCAGCCGGCTCCCGGCAACATGATCTAGGCCATACATATCAAATATAAATGATATGTCTTCTCTGTAACACATAGATCACGCAATGGGGATCTGATCTGTGCGATGTGTATAAATAGCGCCCACTCCAGATCATGGACCATCGCGAGAGTTCATGCGTGCGCGCACTTTCCAATTACAATACCTGCTGTTCCGCAGAGAAAAACGACACCTGGTAAACGCCGAAATATTTGCTGCTCCCCTCTCTTAGTTCGACGCGCTTCCCTCTTCACATGGGATGGTGCTTAGCCAGAACTGGGCGCGTACTCGAACTGACGGGATAGTCGATACTCGTGGTACACGGCAACTATTGTCACAATAGCTGTCCACCACCATGATTATAGACGATACCGTGAGTTCGACTACGCGCAAAGCCATGGTCAACTACCCTTCCACGCATCGGACATACCACAATCTAACGATTTAGATGATGTAATCCCTGTCGCTATGATACGTCGTGCAGGCATCTGTGGAGTACGTATGTAGCGCAGGGGATATGCGCTAGACCATGCACATCAACCGGCGCACACCCGGCAAAGTGATTTAGGCCATGCAGATCATATCGATCAAGGATCTGTCTTCTCTGTAAGACATAGACAAAAGGGGACGTGATCTGTGCGCTGTGTACAAGTAGCCCCCACCCCAGAGCATGGACCATTGCGAGTGTTGCTGCGTGCGCGCACTTTCCAATCACACTAACAGCTGTTCCGCGGAGAAAAACGGCGTCTGGTAAACGCTGATAGCATCGTTCGTCCCCTTTCTCATGCAGTTCGTCGAGCTCCTTTCCTCACATGGAATGGTACTTGGTCACGACTGGGCGCGTACTCGAACCGACGGCATAGACGATAATCGCGGTAAAGGGCGACTATTGTCACAATAGCTGCCCACTACCATGATTGTCGACGATGCCGCGAGTTCGACTACGCGCAAAGCCGTGGTCAAGTACCATTCCACGCATTGGGCAGATCACGATCTACATTATTTAGATTCTACGGTATCTGCCGTTATGATATGTTGCGCAGGCATCTGTGTGATACAGATGTAACTCAGGAAACATGCGCTAGGTCATGCAAATCAACGGACTCCTACCCGGCGACGTGGTCTATGCCATGCAGATCAAATAGATAAAGGATCTGTCTTCTCTGTAACACATAGATACGTGGGGATCTGATCTGTGCGATGTGCGTCAATAGCCCCTACCCCAGATCGTGGATCATCGCGAGAGTTCATGCGTGCGCGCACTTTCCAATCACGACCGTTTTTTCGCGGAGAAGAGCGACACCTGGTAAACGCTGAAAGCATTGTTCATCTCCTCTATTCGTTCGTCGCGCTTGTCTAATCGTATGGAATGGTACTTGGCCACGGCTGCGGGTGCAGGCGAACAGACGGGGAAGTCGATAATCGCGGTAGAGGGCAACTATTGTCACAATAGTTCCTCACTAATTTACACCATGATGACCGACGATGCCGTGAGTTCGAGTACGCGCGCCGCCGTGATCAAGTACCATTGCACGCATCGGACAGATAACGATCTAGATAAGCTAGATCATCTATCTGTTGTTACGATATGTGGTGCAGGATCTGTACGGTACCGATCTAACCCAGGCAATTTGTGCTAGATCACGCAGGTCAACCGGCTCCCACCCGGCAAGATGATCTAGGCCGTGCAGATCATGTAGACCAGGGATCTGTCTGCTCTTAAAGGCATAAATCAGCAAATATCGACATGATCTGCGTGATGCGGGTCATCAGGGCCACATCCTGGACCACAGAGACTTCATCTGCGCAAGGCAAGCATCTTCCAATTTCGCTGGCGGCTGCTCCGCGGAGAAACTCGGCACCAGTGGTAAATGCGCCTCCTCTCTTAGCTTGTCACCCTTTTCTCTTCGTACGGAATGATACTTGACCATGGCTGTGCGCTACTTGAACTGTCGAAAGGGTCGATAATCGCGGCAAGAGATGCGTATTACAAGCGAATAAAGTTAGAACTTTTGAACCGCGTCAAAAACAGGGACATGTTGGGAGCCGGCTACAGCCGAGTTCTACGGCCGGGATTCTACGACGGCCGACCGAGATCTATGATCGATCCTACGAATGCTCCAACCAACGCGCACGACTTGACGGCGCTTACAAGTCTCCTGCTGCGCGCGTTTCGAGCGACAGCCAATTTATCCTAGACTGATAGCCTAGACTAATAGTTCTGGTATTTAGTGTAGCACGGTTTATTTTCCGAGATTCTCAGCATCCCCCCAAAAACCGAGCCTGGCGTTCTTGTAAGGCTGTTTCTAATTCGTGGGCCTATGCTGTACATGGTACCAGGTACTTAATAAGAAACAAGGTAGTGAAAAAGGAAGGCTGGTGCATACAGAAACACACGAAATCCGGGAGTCGTTGTACTGAAGCTAGTGTATAACGAACTCTCTCCCAACTGAGAACCCCAGTCTCGGTCATTCCTTCTGCTTCATATTCCAGCAGTACAGGACAGTCCACCTCATGAGAAAAAAGAAAGCTGGCTCAGGCTGGATTTCATATTTGAAAAAGAGTCCGCCCGACACCAACTTAAGTGTTACGGCTCTCGGATTTGCTTACAGTATCATCCTGCAAATCTCAGCCTGGTTTTCTTGTGACCCTATTTCATGGCAGGCATCCTGCACCACTCTGTGCGAGTGCCCTATTGCGTGTGACATGTCACTCTTGTCGCAAGTGCCCCTTTCTAGTGTTTTTGTACAATATAAACGAATATGATATATACGAGTATTAATACTTTTCAAACCTCGGACAGATCAGATCCCATTTTTGGGATCTAGCTCTTTCTGGACAGATAGATCCTTGATCTGTATGATCTACGGGATCTAGATAATATTTCACTGATGGGATCTGTACGATCTAGCTTTTACATGCATGTTTGCCGAGGTGGGATCTGTATGATCTAGATCTTCGCACATGCTTGCGTGGGTGGGATCTGTGGGATCTGCACATGTTTGCTGAATGTGATCTGTAAGATCCGTGGAATCTAGATCATATTTGACCGATGGCATCTATATGATCTGCGGGACCTAGATCATATTTCATTGATGGGATATGTATGATCTATTAGTAGATCTTTCACACATGTTTGCCCGGATGGGATCTGCATGATCTAGATCCTTCACACATATTTGCCAGGGTAGGATCTGTATGATCTAGATCCTTCACACATGTTTACCTGAGTGGGATCTGTACAATCTGAAGATCTCCAATTTCCCCGCGGGTGATGGTCATGTACCAATCAATACCTGGTATATCATACTGGACTGGCGCCAGTATCAAACTAAACTGTTCGTGCTCTTTACGAGATCGGAGCAACATACATACGGCGTGACAAACCTTCCTTGGTGGTTGCCGATCTTGGGATCTTGGTGGCTGCCGATCAAGCTCCCACGCACACACCGCCCATCTCCACAAGCACACAAAATCACGTGGAGCTGAAGCAGAGCACAAACATGCAGATGTCGGGAGAAGCAGCTCTGTTTCTAGAGGCTCTGCACCCGCAGATGATACCACCAGCGGGCGCAATAAGGTTCCTCTGCCGATCCGGGGGCATTTTTGCGTCGCGAGTGGCGCGAAAGGGGTTTACCCTTAACTGTCTAGTGGCATGTGTGGCATGGATGGCTGGGGTACTTTCGCTTTTGAATTGGAAGAACTGAAGTGCGAGGTAACTACGCTATTTGTGATAGCGGCACCACCGTCCATATGGCGAAGTTGTAGCTGTGCAATTGAAATGACAATGACTTGCGCAGGGTGCTGGCTCTTCTGTTTTCTGCCGCATACTCTCGTTCATCGAGTTTGCAAGATGGATATCACCTTCGCCGCTTTCCATTTACTACAGCAATTCACCCCCATCCATCTTACTACGACCGACCGGTACGAGATAAGATCAACCTCCTCACGTTCTCGACAGATTTACAGACGGGGTGAGCTGCATCACGGAGAGCTGCCGCACATGTATCTGTTGCCTTGTGTAAGCTGTATAAAACTCGCTCTTGCACACGCGTTCACGTTTGCCCGCGTGCATCCTGCATGATCTAGCTCTTGTTTCACACACGTTTGCCAAGGTGGGATCTTCATCGCCTATGCTCTGAACACACATTTATGGTTTCCGGGGTGGGATCTGTATGTCCACAGATTAATTCATGTTTTCCGATGGGATCTGTATGATCTGCGGGACCTATATAATGTCTTATGGGTGGGATCTGTACGATATAGCTCTTAGAAATGTTTTCCTTGGTAGGATCTGTATAATCTAAATCATTCGCACATGTTCGCCTGGGTGGGATCTGTATGACTTGCATGATCTGCACATGTTTGCTGATTGTGGTCTGTAAGATCTATGGGATCTAGATCATATTTCACTCATGGGATCTGTATGATCTAGATCCTGCACACACGTTTGGCTGGATGGGATCTGTACTATCTAGATCTTTCACACGCGTTTGCCTGGGTGGGATCTGTACGATCTAGATCCTCCACACATGTTTGCGTGCGTGGGATCTGTGGGATCTCTGCACATGTTTACCTGGGTAGGATCTGTATGATCTGCATTATCTGAACATGTTTCGCCGGGTGGGATCAGATCTCATGCACAACTTTCCAATATCGGCCAAAAAGGATCTAAATGATCTAGATCATGATCTGTCTGAGGTGTGATACTTTTATAAACACCTATATCGTCTCCCTCAACCACCAAAAATAATTAATCCATCCACGATGAAAGAAAAAACACCAAAAATAAACAAATACACAACCAACCCTGTTGTATGTCCTCATGAACGACATAGATGGTCGGCGACTCCCCTTAGTATCTACTACCAGCTAAGGACCACGCGGAAATGGTGCAGAAGAGGGAATACGTTCCAATGACATGTCATTGGAACGTTCCCTTTTTTGGACTTGCGACGTCCCCGTGATATCAAGTCATCCCCATCCCGCAGGGCAAACTTGTACAGTATACGTACAGGATTGTACCCCAGCGCTAAGGCAAGTCACCGTAGCGCCCGCCCTTGGGCACCACTGTTGATTATATCAAGGGATATTGTGATAAAACCAGCATCGGCGTCTCAGTATCGTCTATCCATCAAGAAGGCATGTAATTTTACAGCTGCAGCATCAATCTTGCACCAGTGAAGCTGTCGGTCCCCAGCCGAAAAAAGTGCGCGACTCTAAAGCTCCAAATGTGTGTTACTACTGTAGTACAGAATAGACCACTCGACTGATCGAACTCACAGCTGGATTGAGTAGAAATCATTTATTTGGTGGAACGTTCAAAACGTGAACCATCATGTGTTTTTTTCTCTGACTCGCACAGCTCACGAGTTGTGAGCTGTTTATACCCCCTACCGGCACCCTACCGGGTACAAATATAGTATGTTTAATGCTAATTTATGTATACCAACATCAACACCAACATCCACACCAACACCACGACTACTGCTGTAACATCACCAACACCACCATCAACACCACCACCCACACCACTACAACCATCATCATCACAAACACCGACATAACACCACGACCGCCACCACCAACACCACCAACGCTATCGCCAACACCACCAACACCATCAAAAGTACCAACACCAACACCACTGACACTACCAACATCACTACCACCGACACGATCGTCTGAAAGACCACCACCACCACCAACACCACCACCACTACTTCCACAAAACCTCTGCGGACCAACACACCTCTTCAACTTTAACACCCAACAGCCTGTACACCGTTGATGCCATCTGTTGTTGTTGCTTACCAGGTATGTTGTTGATATGCATACTGCTGTGAATGGATATCATATCATATGCATATGTCGGATGCTATTATTAATACATGGGCATTTCTTGCTACTGCTTGCTGCTGCTCATGGTGTTGAAGTTGCATGTGGTAAAATATTAGCTTGACCTCTTCGGCACTTAAGTGCGAAAAAGTGTCCAAAGCAAATGATGATCAGAGCATACATGATCAGTACCATGAGTACAGCATCGGGCACACGAACCAGCCCGGGCTGGTGGAGTAAACAGGGCTGCTATGTCTGACGTGTAACGTAAGGAAGCTGATCGAACGACACGTACGCAGCATGGCGGTACTGGAAATGCTGCATGCTGTACCCTTTTTTTTTTTTTTTCGTCCTCCGGCAGGCGGGGAAAACAAAATTTAAGCTCACCATACTTCCACGCATTATCATGCATGCCGTGTCAATTCCACACTTGCACGTTTCAGACATGTGTGCCAATTTAACTCAATTGCATTCGCAATCCAGCTGGTTTTCTGGCGTGTCCTTCAGTTCCCGCGGTAGCGATGGCGCGAGCTGTCCCTACCGACGGTCTCCGTTACTACTCCAGCAGCAGCCCGCTGTACCTTTGGTATCAACGAATAGTCTAGACGCTCGAGAAGGACGCATTCGTCTTTAACTTTGAACCTTCGTACTTCTACTCAAGTACTGGAGGCTCTTGCTATGAACAGACGCCTGATAAGGTCGAACTTTTCGTTCAACATGATTCTACTCGCATTGCTGCACGCTCTTTCTAGTGAGAGTCGCTGTACATGCCAAATATATATACAAGGTTCCCCTCCGGGAAGTACCTAGGGGAGTGGCGCAAGAACGAAATCCAAGCATCCAACATCTGACTGCCTGTGGGCATATAATATTACCTGGTGGTAGTGAAAACTATGTTCTTGTCCGCAGCTCGAGAAGCGGAATGTAGGGAGGCGCCCTCCCGGGGACGGTTCGCTCTCTCCCCGTCGCGGTGGAGAACTGTAAAGAAGTGGTAATCCCATCGGTACGTGTCAAGCACGAGTACTCGCGATGCGGACTTTTTGTACGGGCGACTCCTATGCAGTGAAATTTGCGTGGTACAAAATAAATGGACAAAGGTGGAATTTCAACGGGCAAAAAAAAACAAAATCAGCCGTCGTTCCGTGCGCTGTCTTTCCATCGTGGTTTTGATGTTTTTTTTTTCTTTGTTTCCTATTGTTTCGTGTGGGAATCAGCAATTTCAGAATAGGTGCTGTACTACTTTTGTCTTGTTGAGCCAGATATTGAACTTCACGACGAGTGATCCACGTCAGGATGGGCAATCACCCCCCTTCACCACCAGCTCGTCGCAGAGAGTGCACGGAATGAGGAACTGTAGGGCTTCTATTGCTGCTGAGACAGAGAAGCTCTCTCTCATGGAGCATCAGCGCCTATATCCACTGCTGTTTGCTTTTTAGATTCAAGAAAAATTACGCTTGGATTGTTTTGATCGTCGTCCCATTCAAAATCGTCCCCTCGTGGAGACGAAAGCAACTCGCCGCAGCATAGCGAGGATTCGTCACGCGCACGTACATCATGTATCCTGCTACTGCTGCTGTGCGGCAGGGTTGTACACGTAGCGTTGTGCTGTCCTCATGCTGTCTGGTGCCTGTCATCTGTGGTGTGAGCAAAATCTCCCACACAAAACATTAGCCCCCTGTTATATACGTAAAAATACTGTCTCTTATGGAAGTAAATGTAAGGATGGGTTGGTACATAAATTACTGTAAAAAAAATCCTGTATTACATCCCAATTTGGCGCGATCTATGGGCATGCAATGGAGATGCGCACGAAGCGGCAGCACAGCAGAAATATGGGCTATGGTGGAGTGACAAATGGCGTGCTCCGATCAAAGAATCAGCTACAACAACAGCAGCCACACGCGCATAGAGTTGCGGGCTGCTGCTGCTAGGGGGCTGGACCGCTAGCTGGGCGGCAGGATCGTAGCGTGGTGCCATCAGCGCCTATATTCACGTCTGTTTGCTTTTTAGATTCAAGAAGAAATACGCTGGATTGTTTTGATTGTCGTCCGATTCAAAATCGTCCCCTCGTGGAGACGAAAGCAACTCGCCTCAGCATAGCGAGGACTTGCCACGCGCACGTACATCATGTATCCTGCTACTGCTGCTGTGCGGCAGGGTTGTACACGTAGCGTTGTGCTTCTCTCATGTTGTCTGGTGCCTGTCATCTGTGTTGTGAGCAAAACGCTGTCTCTTTGGGCGTAAATATAAGGATGGGTTGTATACAACTTTTCACTATACATGGAGTATATACACTCAAAAGCGTTAATTTCAAGGATAATTTCACCATTTGCTACCAACACGACGGCACATTGCCGCGGTTCCGACAAAAGATTCCAAGGCTGTGTACTGTCGGGTACGTACAACACCGTACCCGAGGTGTTTACCCGGCAAATACCCGTACCCGACACGTCTGTGGGTTCTGTAGGAGGTTCAGTTACGTACATCTTCCATACCTGTACCCGGAACTTCTGTGTGATCTCGTAAAAAAACATACCCTTACCCGGGGTACGGGTACAACAACTTATAACTGTGCCCGAAACTTCTGAGTGTTCTGTACAGAACGCAAACAATACCTGAAATATCTGTGCGTTCCGTAACAAGTCCATACCCGTACCCTAAACTTGTGTGAGTTATGTACGCCCGTGGCACAATACCCGGGGTACGGGTATACCTTGGTATAAATGCCCCACGTGACACTGACGGCTACGGGATTTACCGGGGAGGGGGGGGTCGGGTGTGTTCTACATTCTAACATCACGTCACGTCACACACAAACAAACCACAAACACAAATGCAAACACCCACCCCTGCCCTGTCTGCCGCAGAACTAGCACGCACACTTGGAAAAAAAACGGTGCAGTCCGTGGACAGTTAACATGGACGAGGCAGACCCCACAGAATGGATTACCGCCAAGCGCAACTGCAGACCCTCATAGCGGATCACCGTCAGACACGCCGCCAGACGTGAGCGGCGGCACACCGCCAGACCCGAGCGGCGGAAGTCCACCTCCGCCAAAAGACACGTGCGAGGCAGAGGAGGTCGAGGATATCGACAGCGAAAAACGCGTGCCTGTAATCAAGCCGGCCATTGCCCACGTCTATAAAGGGAGGGTGGCTGACGCGCCGGAGGAAACCATCGAGGTCGTCGACAGCGTGGTGCCGAGCGGCCATCGGAGGGAAGGCGGCCGCGAGCGGTCGTTCATTGTACTCGCTAGAAATCTACGCCGTTCCGCTAGACAAGAGCAACGAGCGACACAAGGACTACTGCTTAGCCTACAGAACCCTCCGCAAAAACAAGACGGTCGTTTCGCGGAAAGGAGGCGACCGCAGCAATTCCATACCCGTACCCTGAACTTTAGTACGCTCTGCACTACCTTCTGTGAGTTATGTACGCCGACGTAGAAATACCCTGGGTACGGGTATATACCAGTACCCTTGTACCCCGGTGCGGATACGGGTAAGGGTATCAAATGTACCCTACCCGAAACTTCTGTGGGTTTTGTACAGCACCCATACAATACCCGAAACTTCTGTGAGTTGTGCAACAAAAAAATACCCGTACCCGAAGGGTTCTGTAAGAAAAAAATACCCGAATCCTCGAACCTTCTGTGAGTACTGTGAGAAAAAATTACCCTACCCGGAACACACAAAATCCACAGAACACAACCTTCAAATATTCAGTTGCTCCCACATTATCTCAATCGTGGCAAAGTCCATGGTCACAGGAGAGGCTCGAGTCACTCTGAAGCGGAAGAATACAGTAACCAGAGCGCACTAGTACGAGTATGATAGTCGTGCTCCTTAAGAGCAGGCAAGACGACAAGTATGACAGTTGGCAAGACGAAAACTATGACAGTATCATACGTACCGGTAGTACCAGTATTATAAATATTGCCAGGGTAACAAGTGCACCGTTTTTGTCGACAAAAACACATAGCTTTCACACGTAGGACACATCACCAATCCTCACTGGATGATCTGGAAATTTCAGGGGAAGATCTGTATGATCTATAGCTCATGTTACCGGGTGCGAGCCGTACCATCTGCATCATCTAGCAAACGTTTTCAGGGTAGGATCTGTACTCTTATGTACAGATCCTGCACAACATATCATAGCCGCAGCTGCAGGACCTACTGCAGATGACATTTATGATGTAGACGATCTAGATCGTGATCTGTGCAAGGTGTAAAAGATTTTAGCCCCTTTTGAGACGTGAACGCGGGATAATATCGAAAATAGAAAGGTGACGTGTACAGCAGACGTGTACAGCAGACGTCGTACAGCATTCGTTACACGCAGCAGCCCGGCCTGCTGACGTGCCCGGCCTGCTGACGTGCCCGGCCTGCTGACGTAGGGGGTGTATGTACCCTTGCTGCCGTGCTGCAATGCACGGAGATCTCCGACACGCAGATAGCATGATGCTATAGCAGGGGTCCCCCCGATAGAGCGGCGGTATGCCAGAGCAATATGACCGCCTTGTCGGGGGCAGGCGCCTTAACCAATCCAGGTTATGGGTGCAGTTCCCCAGTTGCGTCAAGCGGTTTTGAACGCCTTCTATCACCGCATAAAAAATCTCCTGCACCAATTCCACATTGTTTTTGTCGCCAAAAGGCGAGCGCCAATTTCCAAGGGGTCAAGTCGGGATACTTACTCAGACCGCCGTTCTTGGGGGAGCACTACTGTAGGCGTACCGTCACGCGCTCCCACCAGAAAGATTGATAATATCGCAACTGGCACAGTTTCGGTCGCTGCACTTGGGGGCCGAAATTGGCTAAGCTTAGCTGGCAACGGTTGTAACTGAAACCCCACAAAAACGAAAAGCTTTGTGCTACAAATTAAATTGGCAAGAATGTGACGAGCAGCATGGCAAAAGGCGACGCAAGTTGGTTCTCATGCGGCGAAAAAGACCTCTATAACTTCCCCCAAACGTGTCGTACAAGATGTTTTTTTTAGCATTTCACAAAAACATCATTTTTTTAATTATTTACTCACTGTTGACGGCTAGCCACTCGTTCAGCTCCTCGGACGGCGGGAGTTGCACCGCCAGCCGCATGTTTCCACTGCAGAAACAAAACAATGTACAGAAGGGAAAAAAAGAAGCAAACAGGAAAATAAAACTAAACGAAAAAGTATACCATGGTGCATGCGACACAACGCAAACGACAACACACACAAAATTGCAACGGAGTCAAGTACAAATATGTTGATGCCAAGTGAGTCGATTGGCATGCATGCCGTCTTCGACAATATTTCTATCCAACGACACCGGCACACCCACTCAGTGTTCGGCCTGGTTCTTCATCTTAAAGAGATATCAGGCAGCAGTTACAAGTGCTTTGGGCCCCGACCGCGAGACTGCAAGTAAGCCACTGCTTTATACCGGTACACATGCACATACTGCACATGAAATGCAGGTGTTAATTAACGAGCCTGATTAGCACCTGTCGGGATTCAGAGGGAGAAGTCGACGACGAAAACTTACGATTACGGCATCGGCCACTGCTGGTTGGCGACGATAAAAATTTGTGTTCGAACGACGACACCAACAATGCAAAGAATCGCACGGGACGGGCGCAGAAGCAGAATGATCCTACTCGTGCTGCTGCGCGCGCTCACGCTACAAGTACTGACAGACAGACGCTCGAAAACATGGCAATCGTCGGGGGGGGGGGGACTGTCGCTATACACGGACCCAACAGGGTCAAGTCTACCATTTCGTCAGTGTCGGAGATAGCTATGATTACAACATTAAATATGACACTTGAACACTGCGGTTTAGGGCTAGGGCTACGGCTAGGATAATGGTGTATGTTATCGTACCACTTGCTGTGCCAGGTGTTAAGTTCGATCGACAAATCCGATACGTGGTAATACCAGACCGACGTGTTCGTACACCAGTACTTAATACCTGGCTGGCACATTCTATATACTTTCAGGTAAGTAGTACAAACACGCATGTCAGCGTATACAGTGGTACGTACAAGGTTCCCCTTCGGGGGGGTATGTTGAGAGTTGATATCTCGGGGGCGTCGTAAGTCGATAAGGAGGAACACGGGATTTCCATACGGGAGTACGTGCTGTACAACACATATATAGAGTGAAATTTTATTTTGTAATAACCTACAGCAGAGTCTTACGAAACATGTTTTTTTTCGATCATAAGCGCAGCAATGGCGTGCATCACCAAAGACACCGGCTGCGAGCTTGACTTTGAATCTTTAAACAAGTCAGACATGTCTGCCATGCTGCATCACTGTACCAGCTTGCAAGAATAGGATTTTAATACATTATAAATATTAGTCTACCCCCGTAGGCCTACAAAGTATACCGGTAGAGCAGTCATGTACCGGTAGAGCAGTCATATACCGGTAGAGCAGTCATATACCGGTAGAGCAGTCATATACCGGTAGAGCAGTCATATACCAGTAGAGCAGTCATATACCGGTAGAGCAGTCATATACCGGTAGAGCAGTCATATACCGGTAGAGCAGTCACCACCTAAAGCAGAGATCGACTTCAACGGTGCGCTTACTGATTAATCACGCTGTAGGAGTACAAAACTACCAGCACAGCAAGCAATCACCACCGCCTATCAGAAGCAGAAACCGACCTCTATGGCGTGCTTGCTTTCCGAGATCAAAACAAGACAAAAATTGTCGCACGAGCATCAAGAATCTCAAGAATCGATTCAACCCCCCGCCAGGCCGCCGTTGGAACACAAAATACACCGGTACACCAGTCATCACAACCTAGCCCTCTGTGGTGTGCTTGCTTTCCGACATCAAACTCAAAACAAAAACCGCACCACGCATCAACAGCATCGTAAGAACAGATTGAACCCTCCGAAGGAATGCAGTACATAGAGGCACATCAAGCAGTCACCACCACTTACAGCAGAGACCGACTTCCATCGTGTGCCTGCAACCCAAGATAAAAAGAAGACAAAAAGCGCACCACTATTAGGCATCAATAGCGTGACAATATTAGATTCGTAACCCCGTAAGAAAACAACATATACTGGTACAGCACGTAGTCATCACCGCCTTCAGCAGAATCCAGCTTCTTCCATGGTGTGCTTGCGTGCTTGCTTTTCGACATCAGCATAAAAATAATTAGAGAACACCACTGCATCATCAAGAACATCGCAAGAATAGATTAGTACCCCCGCCAGCCCCCCGCCGGAACCCAAAATACGCCGGAACAGTGGCCACCACCATCCACTATAAACTTCCATGGTGTGCTTGCTTTCTGAGACCACAAGGCAACGACTGCACCATGCATCAAGAGCATCGCAAGAGTAGATTCATACCCCCGAAAGAAGAAATCAACTGTAGACCAGTAAAAACAGCAGCCACTACCACGTGGAGAAGCAGGAACCGATGTCCGTGCCGTTCTTGAAGTGTGACAACGAAACAAGAGCAAACCTGCACCATGCATCACGCATCCCAGACGAACGAACACCCGAATACTCCCGAAGGAACACAAGAACATACCGGTAAAGCAGCCATCCAACCACCACCTACTACGGAGATCCATTGTTAACAGGATGAAATTTCACGAAAAAAGACAAGCATCGCCACTTTATACGCGAGCTCTTCAGCGCTACAACTGCTGTGGTCGATCGAGGCTCTGCATACTTGGCAAGACCAGCCAACGAAACGAACTGTAGCCAAGCGCTTTTACACAAAAGCCGGGTGCTTTTTTGCCCCCGTTGTTGCTTGATAATTCATCCCGCTAACAACGGATCTCCGTAATACTAGATAGAGCAAGAAACAGACTTGTACGGTGTGCTGCACTCGCGTTCCGAGGCCAAAAACAAAAGCAAAAGTTACAGCGACGCACGCTACAACAGAGGCATTACCTTTTTGGGCTGAAATCGTGTCATGACTGACGGGGCTCCTTGACCCCAAATCGTTGGAATTCCACTATTTTCTAAACAGAAAACAATCCTTGTATACCGTTGGAATTCCACTATTTTCGAAACAGAAAACAATCCTTGTATACCTCGGCCATGGGATTGGTTATCGGGTAGCACCACTGCTTCCTCTCCAAAATCAGTTTTTCCCAAAATCAGGTTCTGGGAGAGGCAATGGAGATCCTTAAGTGACGAAAAGAACCTCAGAAAAAAAAACGGTGCACCTATACTGGGGTCCATCACGCATCAAGAGCACCGCAAGAATAGATTAATACTCCCGCCAGCCTCCCGCAAGAAAAGTAACAAGAAGGGAAAAAACGCCGATACAACAGCCATCAATCACCACAATCGACCAGACACCGGCTTCCACGGCAGTGCTTGCTGTCCGAGATGAAAATAAAAACTGCGCCATTCACCATGCATCAAGCATCAAGCAGGAACGCGATAGAAGCAATCGCAATCACGCACACCCCCATCAGACACACGTAACACGTATACCATACCACTCGGGGCAAAAAGGTAACGATCGTTGTCGTATCAGGTTGTCCTCGAGCCTGGTATAGGTCAGTTTCGTGAGTTCGAATCCCCCCGAGTGCAAAGTCGCATAAATTCGTGGGGACTTTTTCTCGTGCACATATTTGCGTAAAACGCGAGAGCGTGAGTTAGCAACACTCGATGAAAAATCGACGAGCAGTGGAATTGCCGAACCTATGCGCGATAAAATTGAAGGCAAGAACCGGGGGCAAGAAGGGGCGACACCTCTGACCACAGCTTGTCCAGAAGCTGGAAAGTGCAAGTGTGAAAAAAAAAACTGTTGCATTATTCTGCACCTACACCTATCATTTAAAGCAAGTATTTTCGACGAGGCCTGCTGTCCCAGCAGGGCAGCGAGGTAAAACTCAGCGCTGAGTGCACTCTTAGCGCGGCGCGCCTATCCGAAAAATGTGTAAATGATCCCGGTGATACTAGTAGCAAGCCGACAACTAGTTATGAATTAGCTAGGCATGACAGTTATAGCTGCGTTCAGTATTTGGCGGAGTTCTGGGTATTGGCATCTAACTGCCGCGTTTGTGGCCTGACCTGTGGTGCTCAATTGACAAACACAGAGTCAGGTGGCTGCTACCGGCCACCCAACCAATACCTAACCCGTCAAGTCCAGCCAACGCACAGCCCTTCATCATAGTTACATGATAGGAGCATCGACATAGATGTGTTGATATCCGTACAACACAGTAGTATCTACATACAGTAATCCACTACTTGTACGACAGTTGTACAGATTACAATTAACCCGTTCGAGACCACAAAGTAGCGCGACCGAAATCAAACGAAAAAAAACAAAATGGTATCAACCAACCGTGTCGGAAGAGCGAGCAGCTGGACGAACAAGTGTCACCATGCCGCCTGCCCACGTGTCGAACAAATCTCCCTACTCTGCCCCCCCCAGGCACACCCCATACCCCAGCAAGGCTGGGCTGCATCTTGGTGTGGCCGGTGCGAAAATCAAGCCACGTTCTGTTTTTGGGCACTTTTTCCAGGAGTTCTCACGGGTCGGGTCATAGCTCGCGGGCCGGATCGGATCAGGGTGACCCGGCCCGATCCGTGATACGTGGAAACCTCCTGACCTTACCCGACCCGGCCCGACTCGTCGGATTTCGAACACCTCCTGACCTGTCCCGACTCGACCCGCTATTTTTTACCATACTCCTGGCCCAACCCTGGGGCCGAGTCATGACCTGTGAGCAGCTCTAACTGTTTCCCTCCGAGGTTCCACAGGGGATCAGTCCAATGTAGCAATGCACCGTATACAAGGCACCCCTTCGGGAGGGTTGGCTTGATATCGCGGGGGTGTCGCAAGGCAAAAAGGGGGAACATAGGCATTCCAATGATGCGTATGAGCTGCTGCTCTTGCAACTGCTACATAATTCGTACACCTGGTCTGAGGTCCAACGATGTGCGTTTGATTGTTGCATTGGACGTGGAAATGTCGTCGTGGTTCGATCTCCTGCTGTGCACCAACCACAACTACACACACATACATACACACACCGTGGATACTGGCACAGAGGCGAGAGCTAACAACACGGCTGTCGTTGTACTGTTGCTGCTGTGCTGCTGCTGTACACTGGTCTTGTGACACACACTCCATGCCCACATCTGGTACATACAGAAGCGCACAAACATACACATACACACAAAAGCACCGCCTGTGGTTGACACAAAGGACAGAGCTCTCACTGCGCGGCTGCTGTTGTCGTACCGTGACTGCCACAAGTAATGAGCCTGGAGGGCCATGTGTGATGCAGTAGCACAGCAGCAGCAGGAAGAAAAGAAACATGAGTATACGGTTTTTCCATGCGCCCTTCGCGACTTGGCCAACCAAGGCAGGCGGCAGCACGGGCCTTGCTCTGTGGGTCTTGCTCGGTACGACTGCCTCTCAGATGCGGCGCGGAGAGCACAACAAAGACTCGACCAATAGTAGTTAGGTGCCAATCTCCCAGTTAGACGGGCGGAGGGAAGAAGTTTGTCAGGCGAGGCGTGTTACACGTTCAGTGCGAGGTATACAACAAAAATTAGCAGGGCTACATAGGTGTCGGTCGCTCCGGTGGCGTATCAGGTTATCCTCGAGCCTGGTAAAGGTCAGTTTCGTGAGTTCGAGCCCCGCCGAGTGCATACTCGTATAAATTCGTTGGGACTTCTTCTTATGCTCAAATTGACTTGCGGAAAGCGCGAGAGCGTGAGTTAGCAACATTCGATGAAAAATCGACGAGCAGTGGGAGTGCTGAACCCAGCTGCGCGATAAAAATGGAAGGCAAGAACCGGGGGGGAGAAGGGACGACTCCTGTGAACACGGCTTGTCCAGAAGCTGGAAAGAAAAAGTGTGCAAAAAAAAAAAAAAAAAAAAAAGTGCAACAGGTACGCATGATGTTCGAGAGATGTGCTGCTTCTGCTGGCTGTACATAGCTGCGTCGAAGCAGACAGCTCAGAGGGTAAAAAGGATTGGACTGATGATGTCGCACTGCGGGTGGGAAAGCGGGGCGGACAAAAACATGTGCGAGCTAAACATGCTCTATAAGGACAAGACAATGTGGGGTTTTCCATGCGACCGCTCGGCTCAAGCAAGGCGGAACCCAAGCCCTTGACAAAAAAAGCCAGCTCAGCGACGTTGAATGCTCAGAGCACCGCCACGGAGGTCGGCCGGGATCCAGACATGCGTCGTGATGAACCGAGGGCCCCCTTGCTCGCCGCGCAGCCGAAAACGTACGTAAAACACGCACTTTATTTTCCTTTCGGGGCGCTGATCTTGGGCGGCCAAGGTTTTTTTCTCGCACTTTCGGCTGCGGGGCACGTAAGGGGGCCGTCGGTGCATTTGGACGCATGTCTGGATCCCAGCCGAGCTCCGTGACAGCGCTGTGAGCATTCATCGACGCCGAACTGGCTATTTTTGCCAAGGGGGGGGTGTTCCGCCTCGTTGAGACGAGCGGGTACATGGAAAGCCCCACATGTTTTTGTTTGTTTAAAAAATTGCCCGCTCTGCTTTCCTGCCCGCTATATAACATCTCATTCATCAGCCCAGTTTATTCACCCTCTGTAGCAGTAGCAGCACTCCCGTACGACAGCCACGGACGGTGCTTCTGTGTGTGTAAGTGTGCGCGCTTCTCTATTTATGTATCAGCGGAGTGTGTGCTGTCATGGGTATTAGACACACAAAACGATCAAGAAGAGCGGTGTTTTGTTTCAGAAACAGCCGCTGAGCCTCGCAGCCACGACACCAGTACAACAGTATGCATACAGCAGTACAACAGCAGCACAACGGCACCCGTTCTCCAAGCTCTCGCCTTCATGCCAGTTACGGTGTACGTGTGTGGTTGGTGCACAGCAGCAGGAGGAGATCAAGCCACGACGGCAAGATTCTCACCCCCAATGCAACAACAATGAACCCCCCCCTCTTTAAAGCTTGAGTTGTGCGTTATCAACCTCAAAACTTACCCTGCACATTGTCGGACGGCAAGCAATAACAATGAAACACACATCATCGGACCTCATACACGGTAAACGAAGCGTACAGCAGCGGCAAAAAAAGCAATAGCCCACACATATCATTGGAACGTCTGTGTTCCCCTTTTTTGCCTTGCGACACCCCCGGGACACGAAGCCAACCCCATCCCGAAGGGGTGGGTGCCTTGTGCTGTACCAGGCATATCACACGCAAAAAAGAAAACGCACCCTCTCGGGCGAAAGCGTGTCATCCATCTCCCTACGACGCCGTCCAGATTCCAGACATCCCACATCCCAGCACAAAGGGCTAATTCGTGTCATGTGGCCGATGGCGTACACGTCACACCTACTTTTCGTCACGCTTTCCCTCTCAAGCCCCGAAGAGGCTGCTATTGTTAACCCATTTCCCACTCCGAAAAGTATCCTAGTCTAACTCCGAGTGTCATTGTCTCACATGTCGGGAGCGTGGTACAATAATGGCGAATGTTAACAGTCTAATGTACTCCCGTACACATTCTGAAAAAAAAATGTAACATTCAGCCGTCGACGCCTATCGACCAGCCGGGGATTTACTTCATAAAAAGCAAACAAACACACACACCGCCTCGGGGCGAGCTTTCAAGAAACAACATGCAACACTATTACACCCTCCACCCCCCCCCCCCCCCGGCTCCGACAACTTTCCAAGTTGCTTTTTTTCCCGACAGAGGGGGGGGGAACACAACCGCTGAGCGAGATACATGCGCCCACGGAAACATCTCGATGGCCTCTTTCCAAACGTACTATTGGCATTGTCATTGCGGGTGCTCCCATGGTGCCGGAGAAAACCGACTCAGAGAATTGGTACCAGGGGGGGGGGGTTGTCCGTTACCTTGTGTGTTACGCATATCATATTATACGGCTATTCGATACGTACACAGGGCGCCACGTAGGTAGCGTTTTCCCTTTGTGTCTATTCGTCACATTTAGGCTCTCCGGCTATAAGTGCCCGCGTGAGCATCTGTCCCGCACAGCCTTCAGAACAAACCTTGGTCACAGGCGTCTACCGTATAACAGGTACATAACACGCAAACAACACCCGCTGCGACGAATTGCAGAGCCCACTGTCTCCAAAAAAGCAGAGGGGGAGGGAAGCACAACGAAAACAGTGGCATTCGGAAGACATCTAAGTCGAGGTTTTTCCAGAACAGACGCATCGCGCAGCGTATGCGCACACTGCTGTCCTCGTTTTGCCGAGAAACTCAGCCTTCAATTATGCGCTGGAAAAACCTTGTCGAGGAGTCATCCCACGGCGGTAGGGGTTGCAGTTGTTAATGTTAAGGTTAATAGTACGGGCGAGCCCCTCCAGTGTCAGCCTTCAATTCTGCGCTGGAAAGACCTTGTCGAGGAGTCATCCCACGGCGGTACGGGTTGCAGTTGTTAATGCTAATGTTAATGTTACGGCTAGGATTAGCGCATAGAAACGCCTGCCGGGTTGCGCGAACGGGGCATGTCTTCGACGCCATGTTTCGGGTGAGATATATAGCTCCTCATGCCTGGGAGCTTGGAAACTTCTTATTAATAGAATCTGCTGTATCTCCAGCGTGGGATGACCTCGAGATTTTTCCATATGCATAGACGCATCGCTCAGCGTGTGCGCTGTCCACGTCGTCGAGAAACAGCCTTGAAATCCGGCCGACGGGTTGTGTCATCTTGCGTGTCATACGGCATCCTTCTCCCCGCCGGCATATGCTTTGCTTTTCATCAAGCAAAAGTTCACCCTTTCAGCACTCCCACTGCTCATCGATAGTAATCGGATTGCCGTCAGCTCGTGCTTCCGCGGATATTGGATATGAGCATGTGACAATTTTCGAGCCCCTTGCAGAGGGCTCAGCATTCCCTTCTGTCCCGTCAATTTCCATCGAATATTGCCAACACGCGCTCTGTGCTTTCGGTGGCGTACGTTGATATCTCGCTCGTATCCAATTCTAGCCGCTCAGCACCCGTATACACTTCCGTAAACTCTACCCGTGCATACGCCGAGTCAGGTTGTCAACATGTCATGACATTATGATGATGCTGCTGTGCTGTACGCGCATGATGCATGACAGATGTTTACGGGCACTACGTTTGTCTTCCGTTTACTTCTCTTCTTTCTTTCATGCAAGTTGTCTGGTGTGCTGGCTTGCTTATGTCCCGCTTTCGTATCCATTGCATTTGGCATTGCATGGCCAAACAGCCTTACTGCTTTGCGGCGGCTATGGCGATGTGTGTATATATCTTCTAGTTTGAATGAGTTAATGTGAGAGAACAACATCGGTAAACTACTAGTAGTATATTACGTAGGGGTGCGTGGCTGTATATGCACCGCTAGTTTTTTTTTTTTTTTTTTTGCACACATCTACTTTCCAGCTTCTGGACAAGCCGTGGTCACATCACAGGTGTCGTCTCTTCTCCCCCCCGGTTCCTGCCTTCAATTTTTATCGCGCACAGGGTTCAGCAAACCCACTGCTCGTCGATTATTCATCGAGTGTTGCTAACTCACGCTCTCGCGCTTTCCGCAAGTCAACTTGTGCACAAGAAAAGTCCCCACGAATTTATACGAGTATGCACTCGGGGGGGGCTAGGTGTAAATGCACCGCTAGGTGTGCATATATATATTATATTGGCACGACAACATACCCCTCGTGCGATTTGTCGGGCTGGTTTATCCCGAAAACGAGACACAGCAGTGCAAACGTGCAAAACAAGCGCCGAGCTATGCCTTTCGTCTATGGACAGATCTCGACGAGATCGGATCGTTCCAAGGCGACCGTTTTAGTTTGTGGCCCCCCCCCCCCCCCCCAACCTTTTAGAGATAAATTGGCTCGCAAATATCATCCCAGTCCTGGAGTTGGGTCATGCATGGCTGCTATTATACGGCAGTATGATGAGCACGTGCAGCAGTGCGAGTGCCACTGCTATATATGGGGCGCGTGTCGTACAGCTCATTGCATTGCGGTGGGGACATCCCGTCTCCCACCCGGGCGGCCCCGGCTGCTTCGTGTCTAGTGCGGCCGATGCTGCAATCGTTGCGTCGGATAGATCATCGATTATTCCCACGTGATGATCAAGATGTTTCGGGAAGATCTGCATGGACTTAGCTCATGTTGCCGGGTGGGAACCGTACGATCTGCATACTCTACTAGCACATGATCTGCATGATCCAGGTACGATCTGCATGATCTAGCACATGTGCCCGGAGTTGAGTTTGTTTTCCACATACTTCGAAGTATAAAGATTTTGCACATCTCGCAACGGCAGCTATAGGATCTATTGTAGATTATCTACTGTAGATGATCTAAATCGTGATCTGTACGAGGTGTGCACCATTTGGACATGGCTTCCCTCTGAAGCAGCCCCCAGTTGGGTTGGGACCCCAAAAAATACGACGAGCACGATATTATCAGGCCACTACAGCACTAGAAATTGCGCTGTTTGCCGAAATACAGCCCCTCGCATTGCACTCCGGACCGACTCCTTGCCCCGACTGCTTCGTGTGGCTGATGCCGCAATCGTCATAAACAAATCGACACGTTTCTCTTTGAAGCCCAGCCCCAAAGGGGCGGGGTTCACGCCGTTACAACTGGAAACCCGTTTTTGGGGACACAATACTTGGATTTAGTATCGGGAGGGGTTTGGGGGCTCTGACGGGGTTGAGACAGGGTAGACGTGTACCTGGCACGTATCAACGTATTGACACTTTTCACTCCTTTCGGGGCTGGGTTTATCTTGATTATAGTATAGCGACCAAAATAACGACGATTGCGATGCATACTTCCAAGCGTTCACCAGTACGTGAGTCGGCAGGCAGTAGTACGAGCAGGATCATGCTACGCCCGTCCCGTACGAGTGTTTGCATTGTTGGCGTCGTTGATCGGACGCCAATTTTATCGTTACCAACCAGCAGTGGCCGATGCCGTAAGCGTAATTTTTTGTAGCCAAATTTTCCCGATACTGTAATCAAGTTTCAATGGGGCTAAGATCAAAAGGTAGCACACATCAGATAGATCACGATCTAGATCATCAAGATCCTAGATCTGTCGTCGTAGTAAGCTGTACACAAAAACAAGTGCCAGATCATTTACATCATTCAGCTCCCACCCGGACCCGTTATCTACACGCCATGCAGATCATACAGACCAGGATTATGTCCGACCTGAAAGACACATATCACACAGATCATCTACAGATCATCGACAGGGATCTGATCTGTTGTACGTGAGAAAGGTAGCGACAAAAACTCTCCGGTAGGTTGGGTCTTAGCAACCGTCTACGAGCAGTGCGAGCGTGCAGCAGTTCAGCAGCACCAGCAGGAAAATGCTGCGCTCGCGTCGTACTGCGCATACGATTCGTAACACTAGCTACAAGGTTCCCATTTCGGGTTTGGTTGGCTTGAAATTCCGGGCGTGTCGCAAGTTGTAAGAGGGGGACAAAGGCGTTCCTATGAGCTACAAGTTTTCGCTTCCGGATGTGGTTCGAGTGAATGAAGTCCCGGGGGTGTCGCAAGTAGAAAAGGGGGGGGAGGGGAATCATTAACTGAAGGGAAAAAAATAGCCACCGCGCAAGTAATTCGGCAAATACCACCGACCAACCCAAACGAGTTTACAGCTTAACCTATACCAGGTAATACATAAAAAAGCCCTCGAAAACCAAACAAAATGAAACCGTACACGGCGGAAGAAACCGGGCAAGCAACACCGCCCAGCCCAAACAAGTCAATAGTTGAAAAAAGTTATCAGGATAACACATGAACAATATCATCACTCGCACATACTGAAATATAAAAATAGTACCAGTCCAATACACGATTCCGTACTCTAGACCTGTGGTTCGGACGAAAAGGTAGTCAAAGGTAGTCTGTACATTCGCAAATTTAGTCAACGATTTAATATAAAAATGAAAATACACTCCAGCTGTGAGATCGAAGATTTCGTCGAAACTCATCTTTGCAAGCTGTGTGTGACACTCCGATCGCGCGTATTACGGGGTGTGTGTCCTCATTAAGGATATAGGTCGGCGACTCCCCTTGGAACTACAGTTAGCGTAGTTCGTACCAGGGTCAACAGGGTGATGTTAAATCAGTCGGTGCGCGGGAACTATGAAACCCGTTTTAGAGGGGGACAAATCTGACAGCCGTGGAAGGAAATGCATCAGTTTATCAAGTGATGATATATACATTCACAAACGTTTTTAGTCTACGTTCCCCTTCGGGATATTGGTGGCTCGGAATCCCGGGGGGTGCCTTTACTTTTATGAAAATTGAAAAACGTCGTCATTGTGAGTACGACCGATTGAATGGTTCAAACACAACTTTGCAATCTGCGTGGTGCATCTATGTTTCGATAATATACAGCACACACAGCTTGCAAAGATGCGCTTCGACAAAATCTTCGATCTCACAGCTGGAGTGTATTTTCATTTTTTATAATATACAGCAGTAGTTGCACAATTTTTTCGGAAGGTCGTTCGCGCGTGTTATATATTTCATCCTCACGAAAGATTTAGGTCGGCGACTCCCCCGAATGTCGTCAGGGTCAACAGGACGATCTTCCATAATACTGTAATCATTCTGTGCACTGATACTATAAAACCCACATGGAGGGTAGATATTATAGTAGCATAGTATTATTATGTGACATGGTCAGTATACTTGTGTGTGTGTGTTCTTCACATTAAACCGTTCTTCTACTCGTCGACATCCAGCACACCCAGTGTCCGTACTGATTCTTCACCCTAGAAAGATCAGCTCTGTGGTCACAAGCCACGACACAGAGATAATGCATCGTAATGCATTCGACAACGCAATGTCATGCCCTAGTACTGGGTACGACAGGCACAACATACATACGTCAGCAACAGAAATACATTGGAAGAGAGAAATACGAAATAAACAAAAACAAAAACAAAAACAAAAAACAAAAAACAAAATAAGAAAACAAATAAAAACAAAGATAAAAATAAAACAAAAAATGAAACAAACAAAATGAAGGGGAAATCGAAGAAACAACCCAACCGCAAAGGAGAGCCAAAGCTCGGAAAAGAAACATAATAAAATGAAATAAAATAAAGTAAAGTAAAACCAAAATAAGATAATCCGAACACGAGCCAAAAACCTGGACACGCAAGGAGGGAACAAAGGGGAAAAAAATACCCCAGAGAAAGACGAAAAGTGCTATGTACCTACTAGTCGGCCTGGTACCTTGCTACCCTGTCTGCCATCTCCTTCCTGCCTTCGTCCACCGCGGTCTCCCTTCTGTTCCTCCTGTTGCCCCCCCTGCCCCCATTCCCTTGGACGGCTTTCCTTCTACTCCTCCTGTTTCCCCCCCTCCCCCCTTTGTGTTCTTCTCATTAAACCAAAATACCTTGTAGAGGGCGGGGGTTACCCGCATGGAGGGTAGATATTATAGCATTATATGACATGGTCAGCTGAAAGAGGGCGGGGGTTATAATAAATGCCTCAAGTGGAAAAAGGGGGAAGAAAATCTAAATAACTAAACGAATACAAAGTAGCCAATTAGCCACACAGCGCAAGTAACCCGGCAAGAGTAACACGGGCGGCCAGCCTAAACGACTCCATAGCTTAGTTTACTATCAACACGTTTATCCTCCTCCAACCAAGCAGCGGCCGACGTTGTTATCGTTGTGTTTGGTTTTGTCACTGCGCTTTTCCCCCCAAACAGGAGGCTGTCACGTTCAAAAAAGAAAAAGAAAAAGAAAAAACGTACAGCCCTACTATGTACCGGTATGTACGTACCAGGTATTTTATAAAAATTAAAAATTACCAGGTAATATATAAATACGGGTACAAAATTGCAGCTGCTGCTAGGAGAATGCTCCCCTCAGCTTTTCTTAGACGTATTTTTGAGCTTTTGCCGTGCTAGCTTGCGATGAGCGTCACCCCTCGGCCCGAAACACCCTCATCTTGCGCCCCGAACCCGACTTTATCGGAGGAGGCCTTGGGCATGCTTGCACCGTGCCCGGGCTGCCGGCTCGCAGGGTGTGCTGTACTCATTTCTTTGCAAAATATTTTAAATACATCAGATGTGAGTTCGACCAGTTGAGCGGTCAATACTGAGTGCCAGCAGTCTAGATTCAACGTTGCAAGCTGCGCGATTCATGAGTCTCGTGGGCAATACATAGGAGTACTCGCATACAGGGGAGAAGAGAGGAGATAGGCCCAGGTACTTACGGTTGGACTGAAAAAAATGATGATACAGCAGCAGTACGATGGAGGTACCAGGTCGTTTGGTGACTACCGCTGCTGCTGTTGTAGTAGTCCCGCCATACTACTCGCCGGTACTCATATCTACCTGGCATATGATACGATCATGGATTTAACGTCCTGCCGACCGTTCCTTTGCTTTCTTTTTTCAATACATACAAGCCCCCTCCACACTCGCTCCCCCTACTACTTGCAATACGATGAACTGATTTAATACCACATCGTACCCATTGGCAGTAATTTGTCGCTTCTACGGTCCCTCTCCGCTTCGTTTACTACCTGTCTTACGGGCATGCGCGGAGCCGCAGGCGGGCGTCAGCCCGCCGCGGCGAAGCCCCCATGGGGCCAGGAACCAGTGCGGTTTAACCCCTATAGAGCCCCCGAACCCCTCCCCATACTAAATCCAAGTAATTTTGTCCCCAAAAACGGGTTTTCCAGTTGTAGGGTTCATATTTGTCCTCCCCGAAAATAAAACTACTACGGTACCGTAACATCCCCCCGGAATAGTTTTATTTGCCTCAAAAACAGCACAGCAGTACACGAGGCCACGTAGCCCCTTCTACACTGCAAAAAACATTCCTAACAAAATTCCAAGTAGGTACGGTATTTTGTCCCCAAACCGTGGGCTGAACTCTACAGGAGTTCTACGACTAACCCTTTTCTTTCCAACTCCCACAATTTGTTCAGTCAGCATCCTATTACATTATTACTTCAAGTCAACTTCCATTCGGAGATAAACTGGGATAATGTCCGCAGAGCAGTGTTGTGCCATACATGAAAAAGAAACAAAAAAGAAGGGGAAACTTGTGCTTGAACTTGGACCCTACTCCTCCCACGTACACCATGTACAAGAGCACGCACGGCTTCGGTGGGAGTTAGATTCAATTCGTGTGAATACTGCATGCATGGTTCGAAAAGCGTACACACTGCCAGAGCATCTTGTGGGCACTATTTTCGGAATGCGCATGCAACATCAACCCTCTTCACTGCTGTTGCTGTAACTATAACTATATTACTTTCCGCGAACAGATTGGCTAAGATCACCCTGTTGACCCTGGTACAAGCTACACTGCTGTAGTTCCAAGGAGGGTCGCCGACTTATATCCTTCAAATGAGGACACACACCCAGAAATACGCGCGATCGGAGGATCACACATAGCTTGCAAAGATGAGTTTCGACAAAATCTTCGATCTCCCAGCTGGAGTGTATTTTTATTTTTACGTTATCTGCAACAAACAAAAAACTGCACGTATCAAATGTATGATAGAATAGCCCGTAACGTTTTTTTGTGGCAGGTATACTTCGAAGTATATACTAAGTGGTAGCTAGTAGACAAAATCTTCGATCTCCCAGCTGGAGTGTATTTTATTTTTACGTTATCTGCAACAAACAAAAAACTGCACGTATCAAATGTATCATGGAATAGCTCGTAACGTTTTTTTGTGGCAGGTATACTTCGAAGTATATAGTAGCTAGTATATAGTAACCAAACACATGACAAATGCCACATGGTTCCACAGTATCCGTTACAGACCAAAAAAATCAGGGAAAACGGCATTTTTGGGCGCCGTCAGTCAAGCCTTTCATAGATCCCACACTAAATCTAGTATATTACGTCTACACGGCCGTCAATCACACCTGTAGATGCCACACTACAACTAGCACATTCCGTCTGGACGGCCGTCCGTCAGAGGCATAGATTGCCGTCTCCGACTTTTTGCATTACGGTATATAGATCGGACACGAAATGCCTACGCACGAACATTACCCCACCACCCTACGAGTATAGCTGGTACGAGTGTAGAGTGTTCGCCTTGCTTCGAGCGGCCGATGCCGCTACAATCGTAACTTTTTCCCATAATTTTTCCTTCAGGAGTGCGGCGTGGGGGAAGAACAGCGTGACCACTGCGAGTACCGCTAGCACCAAAAATCGGCTAACGAATACGCAGACATCCCCTACCACCCTGCAGCGGGAGTCGGTGTCGCGCAGCCAGAGGCCGCGGGGCTCTAGCTGCCACGCTGTGCGTGTGCTGGTCTTGGTAGTAGTTTCCATGTTTCCTCAACCTGGTTCTTCAACCCCAAAATTAACCAACAACAGCAGCAGTCAACACGAATTCTGCCACAAGCCTTGCCGGCGCTGATGAACGCGGGGGAACCCCACCTGGACACGTCAGCCGGGCTCGGCGCGCGCGGGTAGAGCTCGTGGGGCTCGCGCTGTGCGTCTGTTAGTCGTCGTTTCGCCTTCGTTATTTGATTTACACAGTGGTCCCTCTTTAGTTGCTATTGAGTAGTGCCGGTTGCCTGCTATAGTGCCTGTGAAATCGCTTGGCACAGACAGGAACAACCAGAAGTGGCAGCATGCGGAGTAGCGCCAGTTTCCGCTATAGGGCCTGCATTATTTCCGGCTGGCACATAACGACGCCATTGATAGAGGGATCACTATCTTCCTACCTATATAGACTCCTTCACACAACAAGCGAAAATACTACAAAACCCTACGAAATAAGATTTTGTGCAGACAGCACAGGTCACCCAAGAAACTGGACTCCTGGCCCATTCCGTAAATATTATCGTCGGTAAAATAATAACATGCCAAAACTCCAGCATAACAGCTTCTGTTTATTACATATTATCAACATATACCTGGTACATATCAAATTCAGTATATAACGGCTTCCGATTTTCTTTTTTTTCTTCATGGCGCTCAGCCTATCTTTCTTAGGTTAGAGCCTGTTAAGAGAGACCGTCGTCGGGACCGTTCGTGGGACCGTTCCTGGGAGCAGCAGGTATCATCTATACTACTGATTGTATGGTTGTTTCATTCATGTTTAGACTATTAACTGCTTGTCTCCGCTGTGCGTCATTGGGCGATATACACGACGCGGAGAGTCTCGCCATGACCTAAAAGACAGAGGGGGGCTTCATCGTACGCCCCTTCCCGAGCACACTTTCACTTTCCAGCTTCTGGACAAGCCGTGGTCACAGGTGTCATCCCTTCTCCTCCCCGGTTCTTGCCTTCAATTTTTATCGCGCATAGGGTTCAGCAATCCCACTGCTCGTCGATTGTTCATCGAATGTTGCTAACTCACGCTCTCGCGCTTTCCGCAAGTCAATTTGTGCACAAGAAAAAGTCCCAACGAATTTGTACGAGTATGCACTCGGCGGGGCTCGAACTCACGAAACTGACCTATACCAGGCTCGAGGATAACCTGATACGCCACCGGGGCGACCGGTTATATACACCCATGTGGTGTTCCCAAGTGTACTGCTGGGGTTGTCTAACGCCAAAAGGTCGAAGTTGTCCGCCTGTCTGTCTGACCCAAGACCGCCTGTCTGTCTGACCCAAGACCGCCTGTCTGTCTGACCCAACATACAGTGCTGCAACGCGTTTGGGGTCGTAATGTAACCAACTGACAAATTGCAGCAAATTCCGGGGAAACGTGCAGAAGCAACGAAGCTGACAAACCAAACACCAATCACCACTAAAAAAGCACACCAGTTACACGACCGAAATGCACCGTAAGTCTGGCGGGATCAGTTATTTGGAGGCGTTTCCGCGCAGCCGTTAGACAAAAAAAAACACCCTTCACAGGTAGGGCTATGAGCTTGCTAACTAAACCACAGTAATAGAAAGTTGCCGACTATGCACTAGTCGGCTAGGTAATGCAGCAGGTGCAATTTTTGCGAGTTGTCCTTTGCGTTTGGGGTCTGCACTTTCGTATTGGACTACATACTACAACTGTTGTTGCGTTTGGGGCTGTACAGCAGCAGCAGTATACAAGTAGCAGTATGCTTTACATCGAGAAAGACTTAAAAGGTAAGTTGGTTGACACTAACGGTCAAGTCCAGGCAACTCAAAGTTCTACTTACGGGATTTAGAGAAAAATAAACGAACACAAATTAACGATGGTTACAGCATGCATCCGCTCCTTTGCTGCTGTCTGTTTTGCTTAGTTTTCATTTTCGCCTCGCCGTTTTGTTTCACTCAATGCTTGGTCTTCCTCCGTACCTCTTCATTCTCCTCCAGCGTTCCTTGTTTTTATTTTTTATTTCCATTCGTCTCCATCTTTACTTCCTTCAGGTTTCTTCTTCTTATTAATTCCTTTCTTCCTTGCACGTAGTCTGGTGTGCTGGCTTGCATACTTTCCGCCCCCGCATTCATTGTGTACGGTCTTGCCAGCCATCTACTAAGAGCGTTGTTGTTCTAACAATAACTCACATATCAAGTCCGCGCTTACAGCAGTACAAGCTCCAGTCACTCCGCAGTGGAAGAATACTCAAGGAAAAGCGTATGGCGGTACGACAACGTGAGTATCATGCTATAATACACGGACCTGAGCCATCTCTGTGTTTGTACTCATGGTTCAGACGTTCCGACGTATCCCTGTGGTCGATGCTATCACACAGTGGGTGCCCCCATTTAAGAGCGCCCCGTGACAAGCCGAAACATGCCCACTTCCAACTCCTAGAAAATTATCCTGGTATAAATCTAAGTTTTTTGCAGGGTAGTCCTCGGTACCGTTTTTTTTTTACGGTGCCAGATCGGACGGTATTGCGAAATGACGGTACTTTTCAAACGGTTGACGGTATTTCGATTTCTCACGGTACCACTTTTGGCGGTACACGGTATCGCCGAATTTGACGGTACTTTTTCGGCGGTATCGAAAAGTGACGGTATTTTCTAGACGGTAGACGGTTTTTCGATATTTGACGGTACTTTTTTGAGGGTACTGAAATATGACGGTTCCGCCACTGAGAAATACAGAATTACGAATGACGAAATACTTGACAGTACCTGCCGGGCGGCGATCAAGCATGCCGGCACCACCCCGCTGATGTTCCTGCATACCTATATAGAACGGACGAATAGAGGCTAGACTAATCGTCGAACCGTCAAGCTGACAAACTCACCAGCCTCACGCGAAACAACATTTAGACATTTAGCACCAAAATAAGACAATAAAACAATACTACTACTGTAAACAATAAAACAATAAAACCTAAAACATGAAAACATTCAATGAAAACCATCACCCTACAATCTTTGACGGTTCTGAATATGACGGTTTTTCTAAACGGGAAACGGTACTTCGCTTATTTGACGGTACTTTTATGGCGGTGCTGCAAAATGACGGTACTTTTTAAACGGTTGACGTTTTTTCGATTTTTGACGGTACCGCCTTCGGCGGTACACGGTTTGCCCAAATATGACGGTATTCCGCCGAGTACCGGGACCGACGTACAGCACGGGAAAATTACCTCGGGAATTTTCCCGAGGACTACCCTGGTATTTTGTCCCCATGTCGGGAGTGCAGTGCTAAAAGGGTTAACTTCAAAGCGCTCTTATCTATGCAGTGGGCAATGATTAGCCTTTAGTGGGGCGGGGCATGCCGAACTTGGCCGCTTTTAACTCTCGAATGCTCTCAACTCGGGTGCTCTTAAATCGGGGTACCCACTGCTGTACGATGTACTGTACGAGTAGTGCATTTGTAATTATTTAAAATATACAATCACCCTTTTTCGACATTTTCCCCCCATCAAGTCCAAAAGGGGTTAAAAGACGGCCGGCAAGCTGACAAAGACCGCACCACTTCCTAACGCTTTGGTCGCCGTAATCTGGGCTCCCAAAAGGGCTAAAATAACCCCTTTCGATCTCGGTACCAACGTTTTTGTGGACACACGAAGTTGAGGGATTATTTTTGCCGTGGCTACAAGTAAAACATCGTACCAGGTAAATATTCCTAATTTCTGGGAAAAACGCCTTCCATCTGGTTTTCAGTTCTTGGGTTTCCTATTCAATGCCCATCTGTGTTAGCTCCTTTCCGCCCATCTACGCTCAGCACAACCAGTGTCCGCGCCGGTGCCTTCTACCGAAAGTACAGTTGAGAGACAAGCTCTGTGTCAGTCGCGATAAACGAATGCCGCTGCGGCAGTATAGTGTAGTACTCGTTGAAATGTTGAAGTTACCACGAGCACAGCAGCAGCAGTCACCAAAATCACTTCTGCTGTAGGCAACGTACGTACTGCAGCAGTAGGAAGCAGCGTACGTACCCGTAAACGCAATGTGTGATAAGAGTACGTTCGTAGAACTTGCAAAGCAAAAGGTGTTGCGCTGAGAAGGCTTTACAGCTGTACAGGGCAGCCGTACACCTTCGTAAAATATCAAATATTGCTGATCATACTGGGGGCACTGCTATCAGTATATATGTACCAGCAACGATCAATGGTTTTCCCATTCAAATGCGTACTTGTAATGTAAATGTTGAAGTTACCACGACCACGAGTACAGCAGCAGCAGTCACTAAAATCACTTCTGCTGTAGGCAACGTACGTACTGCAGCAGTAGTAAGCAACGTACGTAGTCTACCCGTAAACGCAATGTATGATAGGAGTACGTTCGTAGAACTTGCAAAGCAGAAGGTGTTGCGCAAGAAGGCTTTACAGCTGTACAGGGCAGCCGTGCGACATATTCGTAAAATATAAAATATCGCATGGTATCATACTGCGAGCACTGCTATCAGTATTTACCAGCAACGATCAACGGTTTTCCCATTCAACTGCGTACTCGTATTGATCAGCATGGACTACTACTACTAATCCTGCTGTTGGAGGTATAAAAGTGCACACATATTAGACAATAGTGTACTTGTAAAAGTGGTGGGTGTTGGAATACAAGAGCCGGCCACGCTGCTTGTGGTTCAACAGCGACTTGCTCGACATCGTCTTGAGTTTCGCCGTGGGTCTTCGTGCTCGTGTCGTGCATTGAAACAGCCGTCGTGCAGGATAAGCATTATTAGTATCATACCATATGGTATTCCTCCTTCAATAACTACCTACAGAGTTAATATAAATAGTAGAACCAGCACCAGTAGATAGTGCCCGATGTGGTACACTTACTGATGTTCTACAGGTATTGCGCTCCAAATCCAACGGTTATGATCGTTAGTTTAGAGCCGCAGCCACGTTTTCGGAGACAAACCACTAGGAACTAGACTCGTGGGACAAACCGAACTTCAATCTGCCCGCTGAGCCACGCTACAGGTAGAATACGAGCGCTTCATGTTGGTTGGTACTCAGCGAACAGCGCAGCAGCACCAGCAGTATCTCTAGTATCCATGTGTGTACGTTGCGAAGGCTGTGGATGGATGGACATGGTCTCCTATTTTTATGCATGTTCTATGAACATGCTCCATCCAGTATGGGCGTAAGCGATGCGGTGGAACGCACTCACAAGATAACCTCTCTGAATCGACTCCAGGATAGCAGCAACAGTAGAGTATGCTGACAGGGAGACCTCGCGTGCACAGCCAGTACATTGCCAGAACATACAGCCAGTATATTGCCAGTATACTTCCAGTGATACTGACTGCTGAATATAGTACGAGTACGCACACGGACACCTTGCTACTGCTGCTGCGTGCCAGCGCCACGTGCTTCGTACCGCAGATATGTGTACTGCTCTGGCACGCCTGTAGCCCTCCTATTAATCAGTAATAGTAGCATCCGTCCCAAATACTGATAATGCGGTACGAACGTTCATATAAAACTTGAAAATTCCACATTTTGGCGCAAAAAAAACATAAAATGGTGCCCTTGTTCCGCAATATTCTCCGCGCTCTCGTACTGCCAATAATTCTCCGAGCCCGGCGCAAGCACAGGGCCTTCCCTGAGGGTCAGCGCGATGGCCCGAGGCATGTCAGTGCGCACGCAGCACGTTGTCGCAGTGGGTCGCTGCATTGCGAACACACGGCTGCTGCTGCTGTTGTTGCGTGCATCTTTGCAGCCAGAACACAAGGAGTGATGAGTGTCGTTGAATTTACAAATTGAGAAGAAAGTCTCCAAACTGAAAAGCACCGCACCTTCCAAGAGTCTTCCGGGTGAACTGGTGCAGCTCCTCCCGCTTGGAGCCTCCCTGGTGGCCCTTGACAGGCTTGAAGGTCTTCTTGGAGTTTACCCCGAAGCTAAACCGAGAAAACATGGCTGCTTACTTGATATACGCTGATTATGTTCCGTCTGCTGCTGGTTCGTTGTCGTCTCGAGGAGGCAATAATAGCCGAAAATAAACGCTGCTTGTGAGTGACGACAATTGCCGTTTGTTCTTACGAAATGCGTACGTACAAAGAGCAGGGATTAGGAACTACCCCTCCGTCTGCAAGCTTCTGCTCTCTAGTTGTTCGGACGCCCTCGGAAGCAAGCGTGTGTGGTCAATGTGGAGTGGCAGCGACGAAGATTGTAATAGGAGAAAAGAGAGATTTCGTACCCGTACTCGATTTGATAATCGATTTTCTTATTTATTCGTGGCAGGGATTTCCAAAACGAAGGCGTTCCTACCATAATCTCGCATGTCCCCTGTTTCTGTTTTCATTTTTTTATAAGAAACACCTTCCGTAATTTTTGTGCAACTACTGCTAGCTGTGTAGATGTACAGCAGTATCATGGCATCATGGCAATATCATGGTATACAACGCAGCTTGCAAAGTTGAGTTTTGATCATTCAATCGGTCGTACTCACAGCTGACGTTTTTCAATTTTTATAAAAAAACAAGAGCAAGAACAAACACCTGCACCTGCAAGCAAACACGCAAACACAGCAACTACAGCAGCAGCAGTTAAAGTTGGTGATGGGAGCGTTGTGCATGTTCTGTCTCGTCGAACTTACACCCTTCTACCAGGAGGATCCGGGTCCGAACGAAGGTGCAACCGAGAGTTTGTCGCCTCCTGGAGGTCAAGACCAGAGCGACCGATCGATGGAGACATAACTACTATACCGCTGTCGTATGAGGCTGCTAAAAACGTAAAAGCCAGTACTTACTACAACAGCAGCAGCAGTAGTACTACTACTGCTGTTACTGGTACTAACTACTACTACTGCTGTAGTCTAGTATAATTAGTACCAGTATACCGCTGGTTACATGATGTTCCATGCACAGCGAAGAGGTGCACGTTGTACATCCAAGGTCGATCTTGATCGGGCCAGGATCGTCGAGAAGTCGTCGAAAAACCGAGAATTCAGACAATGTAAGACCTTTTGGTTGTGCAGCCCGGTTGGCGATTTTCACCGCAGAGACCACAGCAATGATGGTTGCCTCTACGGCCGCCACAACCAACGCGTCTCGGGGCCAGAGATGACGAAGAATCGCCGCATGAGACCGTACAGCCAGGAGCGCGGGGAACACCTTCTTTCGACCTGGAGTATTCGCGGTGAGCCGCGCCGACACAGTTGGCGGTAGGGATGGTAGGGGCGGTTGGTCTGGCAATCACCAGCATTCTTATCAACGAACAAAGGAAACCTTGTTGCCTGAAGCTGGAGCTGAAGCTGCCCTGAAGTGCTCACTTTTTTACCAAGTGCACTCCCGCGACCTTGCCGCGACGGCTGCGTTGTTCGGCCCAATGATGGGTTCCGTACACGAAGGGGGGTATGAACATCACCTCGAAGTAGACTAGTAGGCGCCCCGTGATCTGTTGGCCTGCCGCACCAAGTAACAGCGAACGAAGGAAACATGTTGCCTGAGGTATAGACTACTTATCATTGAATTGAACGGCGTGCGCCCTTCCCCCCCCCCCGCCGACGGCTGCTTTTCCGGCCCCTTGGTGATGGGTTTCGTACATAACGGAGGGGATACCACCACGACTGCGAACTAGACTGTTGTATTAATAGTAGGCGACCGCTAATATGTTGGCCTGGTGGGCCAAGTATCAACGGGCGAAGGAAACTTGTTTCCTGGAAACTTGTTTCCTGAAGACTCATCGAGTTGAACAATCAAGTGCACCCCCCCTTGACTGCTGCGTTGTCCGGTCCAATAACGACGGGTTCCATACACTACGGATGTGATGCCACCACAACCGCGAGTTTGAGTAGTAGGCGACCCGCGATCTTTTGGCCTGCCGGACCAAGGATTAGCAAACAAAGAAAACCTGTTTGTCTTCAAGTGTTCATTGTCATTGAAGTGAGCGTTACCCTCGCGATGCGGCGCGTTGGAACCGACCTTACCCTCGCGATACGGCTGCGTTGTCCTGCCCAAAATAGTGTTGGGTTTCGTGCACGACGGCGGTATAATAGTATTTTACCACACCACGAGGTAAACTCGTAGGTTACCCGTGGTCTTTGGTAGCCTCAAAGCTATCGAGCAGCGATGAGATGTCGGCATGAGGTACGTGGCAGGGGGATGACTTTATGTTGTACCAAACGAGTTGAGGATATGTTGATGGGTGGGAACCACATGATCTGCATGATTTTTCAAACATTTCCTGGGTTGGATCTGTACTGCACAGATCCTGCACATGTCATATCGGTAGGCATAGGATCTAGTTGGTCTAGGTGATCTGGATCATGATCTGTCCGATGTGTGCAAGGTTCCCCGCGGCCGATCCCGTAGACGGCAGCGATCCGGGGGCTTCCAGCAGCGGCGACAGAGCGGTAACGAGTGCGGGAATAAACCAGCACCGAGGAAAGTTGGGGAGCGCCATGAACTGAGGCACCAGAGGTGGATAGTGACGCAAATCGACGAGCCGTGAGAATGGTCAACCCTCTGCATGATAAAAATGAAGGCGCGTACCGGGGGGGAGAAGGGGTGACGCCTGTGACCACTGCTTGCCCAGAAAATGGAAAGTAAACATGATGAAAAAACGAAAGACTGGGAATGCTATGCGTAGCACGAAAGACAAGCCAGGAGGAATGCCAGCGCCCACGGCGACCTGCTTTGAGCCAAAATTGTGAATCGGCGGTCAGTTAACCTTTGAGCAAGATTCAGAGCGACTACGTGTTCGAAGGTGCAGGCAAGATCTAGAGCTGCTAACCCTTTTTTGGGACTTCAGAGGGGGGAAAAGTCGGCATAAAGTGACTTGATTTTATGTACAGTATCGGTCACACCAAGGAGCGCATAGGCGGCTGGGGTAGGGGGTGAGTGGAAGGTATGGAGATGCATGGCACGCCCGCAGCATGCTGATGCATCGTATCATTGCTGCACGCTCTGCTTGGAAGGTTGAGAATCCCGCACTCACTCGTGATGGCTAAAAAATAGTGCCGACGTCGTCGGCGGCGAAGTCGCCGGCGAAGGGGATCTGTGGAACAGTGGTGACAGGATTCTTTTTGGTGGGCGGGAAATCGAACCCACTCAAAGCCGATGCCCGTCGATGAAAAGGTATTCAGGAAAAAAATATCTCAAGACTTGAGTGAGGTAGACGCCCACGGTGTCGAAGCTGGCGGTTAGTCGTTACCGTATACCACGCTATATATACCCACACGCACCCTCGGATGGAATTTCGCTGATTTTCTCTTGACGACGTGGAGTGCGCGGACACCGATCGATGTGTCCATGGACAGGTCTCGTCGAGACCCTCCCAGAGCAACCGTTTTCGTTGTGTATGAATGCTCTCCTCGTTTTCGGCGAACATGGGGGCCGGAAATTTATGCCAGAGTGTACCATGGTATGTGTTTTTCATGCGTGCTGTACGGTAAGCTGTTAGTTCCGGGGGCAGTGTTGAGATCGCTAGCAGACGAAAAGCGGGAGGTGGGAGAGAAATTCGGCGTTCCTGCTGATAGCGCGTACAGTGCATGACACCTAGTGCTAACCAAGAAAACTGGCTCAGGCTGGATTTCTTGTTTTGGATGAAGGGCGCGTTCAACACCAACCTCAGTAGATCAGCCCCCAGTTTTCGTATTTGCCTCTTATTCCTAGCGTGGCTTTCCTATTATCCTGTTTCTTGCTATTGTTAGGTGTCCTGTGCTGTACCTGGTGCACGGTATTCCAGGGTGTGTGGACGTGTTGGCGGAGAGGAATTCCGGCCATCGCCGAACGCGAGCGTTGCGTTCGCCCATCTTAGCGTTGTGTTCGAAGGCTGTGAGCGGTACGTAGATACCTGGTGTGCTGTTTATACGTGCGGAATATGGCAGAATGGAGGATCCCAGACGATACTACCGTGTCGTCGGCCGCAAGCTCGAAGAGACTCCAGGCACACGTTCGAAGTTGAAGATGTGGTGCCACTGACCAAAGCGGAGCCGTCCGTTTGAGGTGGCGCCGAAGCCGCCGAGCTTGGGGCCGACGTAATAAACGCAACTGGTACGGCATACGGTGTATACAAGATGCACATGCGGAAGGTACGGGAGCTGCGTCTGTCGGTGAAAAATAAAGACGTACAGACCACCTTCGGCCAATAGTTCGTGTCCCCAGTTTTCCGTTGTGCCCTCCGTTACTAGAGAGGCCCTTACGACTTTCGTAGCACCAATTCTGAGCTTTTCGTACTACTGCTATAGATCTATAGATAGTAATATTGAAATGCGTACAGCCTCCTATTACGTAGGTGTACAGGAATAGATATAATAATATTATAAGGCGTACAGCCTACGATCTAGGCGTACAGGTACAACAGGGTCTATTTAGCTAGACGAGCTGTGAATCGGAGAGAAGGTTGAGTTGAATTTTTATCTATTACTGCGAAGCCGTACGCTATGTTCGTTTGTATTCAATACTTCGGTGCACCTGCACTTTGAGTAGAAACAAAAGAGCAAAGCGAGCCCCAATCACCCCCTCACCTTCCAGCCGGTGAGAGTCGCAATATAGCCGGTGGCATACAGCCCACAATATTGGCGTACAGGCACACAGGCTTTATCTAGTTAGACGGGCTTTGAATCGGAGAGAAAGTTGGATTGAAATTTATATCGATTTCTGCGAAGCCACATGATATGATATGTTCATTTGTTTTCGATAAATCGGTTCGCTTGAACTTGGAGTGACAAAAAAAACAGCACAGCGAGCCTCAATCACTCCCCGCCCCTTCAGCAGGCGAGGGCTTGCAACACAGCCGGTGAAATGCCTTGCGATTGTCGACAAGACTATCATTTCCCTTTTGCAATTCCGATGTCGGTGAATCGTGCGATTGAATCGGGTGAATCGCCTGCGATTCACAGCCGCCTTAGTATTTTGGGGACGTATTTTGAATGATGGTACTCGTACCAAATAGAACTTGGGACCAAATAAAAGTTGGGTGGGTAGTCTATACCAGGTAGCTTTTATCAGAACGTGGCTGTGATGGTTGTGGAGCGGTAGATTGAGCGGATATTGCAGGAGAGGAGACGATAGTCACGACTACATAGACGAGAGTTCATATACCGACTACGGGGACGTTTATGAGTCATCCCCGGGTTTCACGCTTTGCGTTTCGGGTTTAGGGTATTGTTAGGGTTATGTTTCGATCTCAAGGTCTGTGAGTACTGCCGCGATAGTCTCGAGGGCTGTTAGGGCTGCAGCGACGGAATAGAAATGGGCCAAGGCGTGATGTCCACCACTAGAGACACTGTCGCAGAACCATGCTGTCGTTGCGTGCTGGCCTGTGGGTGCTGAAGCATACAGGCGGCAGGAAGATGCGAAACGCAAGACCTGGAACCCGAGGATAGCTCCTAAATACCGCCATGGTCGTGACTTTAATATTGTCATGATCGTTCGTATCACTCCCGCAGGGCTACTATGCTGTCGTCGCGCGCTGGCCTGCGGAAGCTGAGGATGTATGCGGCCAAAACATGCGAAACGCGAGGCCGGAAACCCGGGGATGCATCCTACATGTCTCCGTAGAGGTGCTTTTAATATCGTCGTGATCGTGCATATCAAGCCCCCCTCCCCTCAAAGGAGAGAGAGGTGGGGGGGGCGTAGACATTTGTTGCTCGCCTTGGGAATTTGCCCATTGACCACGCATCCCTTTCAAGACGGATCACCGACATCCAAGCTGCAGCTCAGGCACCGCCAGGAAGTCAGGTAGAACAGCGGAGGCGGGGGGGAGGGTGCGCTCATTTCATGCATAGCCGCAGTCTTGAGACCATTTACCCCCGCATCCCTACGTTGCTGGGACGGAGTACGCCGGCTTTTCGCCGACCAGGCACATTACGTGCACCAAGCGCAAACCGCCGTGAGGTGTTCGGCGAGTCGCATGAAGGGTGAGCTACATCCTAATAAGAACCACTTGTGAGGCGTACTTGCGCACCTTTTGCGCACTGTCTTGCATATCGCATGACGGCTTCGAACATGGAAACAGGGCAGGGGGGGGGTGAAAGACCCACACCCATAGCGTGAGGATGGCGCCTAGACGCGGCTGAACATTTAAGAGTAGGAGGTATAGGAACGAGTAATGAGAGAGTAATGAGAGAAGGGTGGTACAATCGGAGAAAGCGCAGTACTTCGATGTTTAGCCAAAGTAGGCGTATAATGGAGTTTGGATCGTGAATAATAGGTATTCTGGCTTGGTTTCATCGTCGGATGGCCAACATGACAATAATGGAGAACGTGCATGGTTTTACTTCGGGCGAAGGAGAGTGTAAAGGGGGATACGGCAAGAGAAAGAGAGGCTGCTGTTCTTGCAGATGACAGAAAGAGTAGAGAGAGAGGGAGAGGGGGGAGATTGAGGGACAGCGATATCCGGCTTGTTTTGTTGATTGTTTGTGCATGACAGGAACAAAACAAACGAAAGCTGAGTCTAGCATCGTAACTGCTGTTTGCTCTGGAGAGCGAGTGCTCATTGAGGTATATCAGTACGTATTATTTATGGTAGTATACGTAGTAGAAGTAGTAGACAAATGCGAACCACCCGTCAATATAGACATACAGGAGAAGTACGAGCGTGATGGACTTATCTTACGAATACACTGATCGTTGAAGAGTTTGTACTCCTCCTTTTGCCACTGCTGTGCTGCTGCATCTGTTTATCTTGCCAAAACCCGGAGTGAAAAGAACGCTAAAACGCGGTGCTTCAACGGGATAAAAAGGATACGAGGGCTGTTAGTTGTGCCTGGGGGCGGATAGTTGGCCAAACTTGACGGCTAGTTTTTAGTTGGTGCCGAAGCAAACCAACCAACCAACCAACCAACCAACCGAAACCGACCGTTTTTTAGTACCTTATAGTTTTCTTTCTATACTATATAGCAGTATTTCTTGCGAATGTTGTAAGGCTTAGTCTGGGTGAGCTATTGGTTAACCTTTTGCAAGTGGGGGGGTCGGCCGGATATACGGGCGGAGCTGTCAATATCCAAGCGGTCTCAGGGGGGGATAGTGTTAAAAGGCTTAGTTTGGGTAAGCTATTGGTTGACCTTTATGCAAGTGGTCAAACGGACTAATACCCCACTAATACGTCAACACGAACCACAAATTAGCGCACCACCATCAGTAGTCCGGCACAAAAACCAACGCAAGAAGAGCTCTGCAAAAACCTCCAACCAGGAGGCATATGCTATGTACCAGGTACGTTATAGAGGTGCGCCGTTTTGTTTCTGGTGCTCCTCGCTTGGAGAGCTCCTTACCTCACATAAGAACTGTTTTTTATATATGATACACAGTAAACTGAAAGGGTAACCCCATGAACAAATCATATTGCAACACACTAATAATGGCATTCCGATTGTTTTGGGTTAATAACGCCTTTACAACTGAAAACCCGTTTTCGGGGACGACTTACTTGGAAGTTGTAGAGGGAGTGGTCTTGGGGTTCTAACGGGGTTAAGGCGCGCTGCCACTCAGAAAATATGTTTGCCAAAAAAGTGTTACGTATGATACCTCTAGTATCATCGTACTATAGCGCGCGTCAGAAACGAAAAATAAGTATGTTGTAAATACCTCTGGCCATCAAGCAAGTATTATTACTTGGCCACAAAGTATTATGAAAAAAGCAAAAGGTATAGAATCAATCAGCCGGCGACGCGTAGTTGGACCATCTAACCGAGAGATTATTTTCGCCTCTGGCCATCAAGCAAGTATTATTACTTGGCCACGAAGTATTATGAAAAAAGCAAAAGGAATAGAATCAATCAGCCGGCGACGCGTAGTTGGACCATCTAACCGAGAGATTATTTTCGGATCGCCCGCAACCAAAACGTCATCACATCTTTGAGTAGTAGCGGGGGGTGACAGACGTTTTCACTGGTTGGTACCCTTACAGTATCAACTGGGTTTTGCGCCCAAGCCGTGGTGGTGATATCAACGAGTCGGCGACTTTTAGCATATTATTAGGCTTAGTTTGGGTGGGCAATTCGTTGTTAAGCTGTTGCCAAATGGTCAAACGGGGGTACTACGTGTGGGTTCGAATCTGACCTTCCATCAATAACAAACGTTTACTTTCTTTTCCCCCGTACGTGTCGAACTTGACAAATACTGTTCTCGGTATCCCCTGGAAACCGGACCCCGTCGATATTGGTGAGTCCGCCCGTGTATCCGGTCGACCTCCTACCATCCCGTCGGTCCAGGACGGGAGAGTGTCATGAGCCTTGGATTGGGTACGCAATTGGGTATCGTTTTACCCAGTGGTCACCCTCTAATACCTTAACAACAGTAGTCAGTTGACTTTCTGCTACAGCCGCCCTGATAAGTAGTAATAATATAAAGATAGTGTTATTACTTTGCTTGCCGCCCGACAGAGGAAGCAATAGTGTGCAGCGTCAGTTCGTGTCGATCGCGAAGGAAACTCGAAAAACAAACCGAACGTGAAGACCACTGCTGTTTTATTTCTACTATAAATACCACCCTGCGCTGTACCAAAATAAGTCAGCGCCTAGTAAACAATACAAACCCAAAGCGATTTGACACGCGGACAAATATCGAATGTTGTATTAAGAGCAACATATAGATAACTAATGATATTCTGTATTCGTACTCTTCCCGATATTAAAGCCGGGGGGAGAAAAAACAATATAAACCGCCTACCATACATGTGATAGAGCAGTATAGTGGAAACTACAGTAATAAAATTATAAAATAGATGTGATGTTTTACCTAGCTCAAAATGCCCCACCTAAAGTATAAATATCAACAATTACCATTATAGTGGACAAAAAATAGGACACCTCCCAGTAAAAACTCACCCATATAGTATATTACGAGTACCAACAACGCAGCTTGCAAAGATGAGTACGAGTATTGACCTGAAATTCGTCGAACTCACGGCTGACGTCCTTGAAAATTATTTATAAAATAAATCCTACCTGAAAAAAAAAAACACCCACCCATCCATTCTCTTTTCTACCGTCCTTTTTAGTAGGAGTGAGCATGGGGTACCTGATAACACAATAACGCTAATAGCAGTGCACACAAACTATAGGGCTGGCTGTGAATCGGAGGGCGAAAGTTCGAAGTTCGATTGGATTTACATCGGTTTCGGTGTACTGTAGCCTCGGCGTTGCTCCGGTACAGCCGATAAACCGTCTCGCTTATGTTTCGGGATTAGCATCGGTTTCCGTGTACTGTAGCCTCGGCGTTGCGCCGGCACAGCCGATAAATCGTCTCGCTCAAGTTTCGGGAGAAATCGATTGAGCGAAGCGGGCCCCGAACTCAACCCGACCCCCCCCACCCCCCGGCGGAGGCCCCCCCGCGACTTCCGCGACCCCGCGACGGCTGGCGAGAGGGAGGCAATATGCCAATATTGCCGGTAAAAGACGCTATGAATATATCGCAACCATTGTTTTATTCTGATGTCGCTTATATCTTTGAGAATGAATCTGATTAATTGGGGGCTAGTTCATAGCCCTACGCGTATCATTATTCCGAAGCAAATTAAAAGTTAGTGTGATACTTTTTCAAAATTTGTTTCGTTTTCGCTCATCCCACCTGTATATGGTATTATCTAATCATGTAGACTAGTCTAATACTTTCGAACTTTTTTATTCCTCTTTCTCCCTCTCTAGACGTACCAGGGTCACCAAGCGGGCTCTTCTCCCCCGTCCCCACTACACGGTACGTGCCTCCATTATTGTTGTGGCGAGAAGACTTCTGCCCTTTCTTCCCTCTTCGGCTCGCATCGAATCGCTCCTACCCGCGCTGCAAAGCGCTCTCAGCGGTTGATTCCGTTGATTTTGTATTTTTGGCAAATAAACTCAAAAGTCCGATGAATCCACGTTAGATTCGAACTCCAAAAGAACAAACTCTAGTATAATAAAGAGTAGTATTCAGCGCGAGTTCTTCGTTCTTTCGTCATGTTGATGGAACGAACATCGATCAAACTATACTGATAGTGATGGCTGATTATTGAAGATGATTTCATCAAGGATTTGATGAGTGAGCCGCTTTAGACACGATCATGCGATGGGAGGTAGGGACATGAAACTATAAAAGCAAATACACTCACTCCAGCTGTGAGATCGAAGTTTTCATCGAAACTCATCTTCGCAAGCTCTATGTGATACTACGATCGCGCGTATCCCTGGGTGTGTGTCCTCGTTGAGGATCGGCGACTCCCCTTAGAACTACACAGGTGTACGAAGCTTGTACCAGGATCAACAGGATATAAACCAAAAGTACCAGTATGTATGTACTGGTGGTATAGACTATATGTTCAATCATCGCTTTGCCTACTCTCCAGCTCAACTCGTAAGAAGTATTACCCTCCAACGACTTTCTGGACAACAAGCCGTGGTCACAGGTGTCTTCCCTTCTTCCCCCCGGTACTCGCCTTCATTTTCATCGCGCGTAGGGTTCATTCAGTATTCCCAGTTTTCAGTTTTTATGCTCGTCGAATTTGCATCGAATTTCGCTAAATCACGCTCTCCTCGCGCTTTCGGTCTGTCGATTTTTGGATTTTTGTAAGAAAGAAGGGTCCCTTGTGTTGCTTGAACCTACGACCTCGAATATTATTAGTTACTACGCGGCTTACTATTGGACTACCGGGGACTCCGACAATATACATACTGCCTGGTATATACCTGTGGTATTATTATCTGTTCATTTTAATATCGTAAGTTAGCATTATTTATAGTTGGTTGTTAGCCAACGATAGGTGTCATTTTTTTTCTTTTTTCTCTCCTCCCCACATTTACGATTATCCTCGCACTACTCTCCTCGCCCTCCCTCCCAGTCGTAACTCAGATCCGGGGTCACATTGCGGGCCCTCCTCGCCCCTCCCCACGACGGTACGTGCCTTCATTTCTATCGCGACAAGAACTCAGCATTTTCTTCCCTCGTGGACTCGCGTCGAATTGTACCTACTACTACCCACCCTGATATCTATGCGCTCTCAGCAGTTGATGATCCTTTTCTTGCATTTGTGCAAATAAGTCAAAATCTCATCACGGTGGGAATCGAACTCATCAAGGACCAACGCTAGTAGTATTCGAGGGTAATGTTAAGGTACGGCCTCAAAAGGCCTGCAACTATGTGATTTGATGGGTAATTGACCGTTTTCGTATGATGTGTTGGCGTTATCTATTAGGGGTAGTCGGGAAATGAAACCGAGGCATGCGCATCGGCTCTCAGAAGTCATACGCGGCTCTGGTGGACTCTAATAAAGCTACGTCTCTCCTAAGTAAGGCTAAGAAAGTGAGAGTACTCTCCGAGGACTTGCTCAATAGGCAGAGCTGCAGGGGACACTCTGTGTCCCCGCCCAATGCCCTTAAAAAATGGCGCCGTCGGCAGACCATGGGTTTTTGGGTCGTGGGTTCGAATCCCACCATCCATAGTACTTGGCACTTTTACGAGTTTCCCCATGTCGAACTTGAAAAATACTCTCCCCCGGTAAACCCAGGAAATGAAACCGCTTGGATGTTGACACGTCCGCCCGTTGTTGTTGTTGTTGTTGTTGTTGTTGTTGTTGTTGTTGTTGTTGTTGTTGTTGTTGTTGTTGTTGTTGTTGTTGTTGTTGTTGTTGTTATTGTTGTTGTTGTTATTGTTGTGTTGTTCTCACATTAACTCGCATAATCAAGTCCGTGGTCACAGGACAGGCTCCAGCCACTCTGGAGCGGAGGAATACTCCAGGGAAAACACACACACAACCCAAGGTACGTATATCCGCCCGACCTGATATCCCGCCGTTTCAGGGGGGGGGGGTGTTATATATGGGTTAGTTTGGGTGTAAGCAATTCGTTAACCTTTTGCAAGTGGTCCAACGGACTAATACCCCACTAATTCCCTAACAGTATTAATAATAACCACTAGGAGACCACCGGTATATAACCTATGATTAATAACCTAAAAAACACATGTATGATATTTTATGTACCCTTGTCTTTCGTGCCGGTTATCTGTGTGGTAAATATTGCTGCGACACTGCGACTGACGATGTTACATTCACGTGTTGTTGCATCGCTTCCTGCTCGTATTCATTATTATTATTATGATACGAAACGAAATTACTTAAAAATTAGTACTTATTTATTGACACTCGTATTCGTATTATTATTATATGAAACGAAATTACTACTTCTGCGTGCGTGGTTATTGCATTCGTCCGTATTATTCTGATTATGTAACAGGTACCTTCGTATACGTATACCTATACACTACGTGATGATATTATATACGTGGAGCATTTATCAGCATTTATTCATCATTTGAACCTCATATCTTAAGCTGCTCGCGCAGCCAGTGCCAAAAAACAAAAAATAGGAACGTTATTTGTTTTAGGAACAGCACAGCAAACAGCAAGCAGCAAAAACAATAATTCACCACCAGTACAAACCTCAAAGCCACGCCTTTTCTCTTTTTACTGCAAACAGTCAGGTTGTGCTGGCTCTGCATGTTTTTGTTTTATGCCCGTGTGCTCATTGCTGTTGGCATTGGATGGCCAAATCACCTTGCGATATATATATTTGCGATGTTTATCTCTTGTCTAGATGGTGAGATTGTAACCACAGTGCTCGTCCCTAATGAGGCATCAGCACGGATACTGGCTGTGCTGGATAGAGATGGGTGGATTTATCAGTTTAATGAAGAACACATACCAGGTACCCGCGTGATATTATATCAGTACTTACCTGTTACATGTATACACCAAGCACGGTAAAATATAATAACGGTAGGGTACGCAGGATATAGAGATACCCCCCGAAAAAGTGAGCTTATTGCCTAAATTTCATAATTGTTTCATTTTTTCATTTTTCCACATACTAGATTATATTTTTCAAGGTGTGTGTGTGTGTTCTACGAGTGATTTGCTGTCTACGTACCTTCTACTTGCTGTACTCAACAGTTCATTAATTCTTATTTCCACAATCCACCAATAAAATACTTCGGATTTTTCCCGTTTTCGCTGTAGAGTCGCCGATCTATATCCTTAATGAGGACACACAACTCGTAATACGCGCGATCGGAGTATCACAGCTGGAGTGTATTTTCATTCTTTATAATAAAATAGCGCCCTGGGTCGTTTAGTACAGGGGCGGGGGCGTTTACTATTATACCACTAGACTGTTGCTGCTGTTTCGTGTTATTACGGTACGTATGCCTCCCCCGTTGTTGACAGCACTGCCTGCAGTAAGGCAAGCACATACGGTCGGACTACGCATTATACAATTTGGGGGAGTGGTATTCACGCCGACGTATGTTTATAGGCGAGAGTTAATTCACGACGTACGTATGATATCACATTTATACATGCGTACAGCAATATACATACTTAAATCACGGATATACGGGGACATTTAGGATCCATCCCCAGGTTTCAAGCTTACCTTTTCGCATATATCCCCGCTACGACATGCTGGTATGTTATCACCCCCTCTCCCCTGTGGCGGCGCTACGATTTGTAGCAAATAAGTGTCCCCTAATCGTGCCTGGCAAGCGTTAGCCCCTCGTGCCTGGATATCTGGGAGCTCGACGACAGCGCGTGTGTATGTTTTGCGGAGAGACACTATGTAGTCCAGTTTTTGCAGCGGCGGGTATGTTATTTATTTGTGGTTTATGCATGTTTTATAAGATTATTTCAAGGACGTCAGCGGTGAGTTCGACGAAATTAGGGCCGATACTCATCTTTGCAAGCTGCGTTGTTGGTACTTGTAATATGCTATGTGTTGTTTTGTTCGTGGCAGTGAAAGCGCAGCTTTAGCAGCGATGGGGAATTTCTCTGTGGTAGGAAGCCATGGGCATAACAAAGGTAAGGGTCGTGCTGGTGGCTTCATGAGGTTGGTGGCTGAGATCGGCAAGCCTTGAGGAGTGAGTGAGACGAGTACGAACGTCGGTCAGATTCGGTTGTTCGGGGAGCGTGCAAGGCCCAGGACTGCCGCTCTTCTAATCACAGTTCAAGATCATCACCGTCAAGAGGTGTGCGTAACTACAAGATGCCGGTTAATCGCCGAATGCCCTCTTTACACCGGCGCTCACACGCGTTGGACTCAGGGGATGTTGCAACGATGGGGAGCCGAGGAAGAACGGGGGATTGCGGTGGATGGAATGTGCACGCTGTTGCCGGACCGTGCCGGGATTCCCGTCACCGACGCTCTCAGGTGTCGGGCTGGGGGGGGGGTTGAAGGTATTGGGCGCCGAACTAGAAATGCAGGATTGATTTGTCCCCGGAATCGCGATTGACATCGACGCTCGCATGCGCCGGACTCGGGGGGGGGGGTTCCAGCGACGGAAAACAGAGCAAGAACGGAGGGTTGGTTCCATGGAAATCTCGCGCTGTTGCCGGGCCATGAACGGGATGCCCGTTTTGCACCGACGATGGTAGTGCGCGAGGCAGGGGGGGTGTTTGCAGCGCGGCGTCGTTAAGAGGGATAATACGACGCGTGGCGACTATTGTGCTGATCGGTACCATGCGGAGATAATGTGTCTGCGCAAGCAAGGGGTAAGCTTTATAAGCTCCTTCGGTTACAGCGGGCAGGGGTCAGGAATAATCCCTGGTGCGGGAAAAGCCTTCAGTTGCGTCTACAAAACCAGTCACAAGGTTTCGCAAGACACCCGGTGTTAGTTCTAAACACCACCAAGATACCAAAGATCAAAGTTATACCCCATGCCAAGCGCCAATCGATACGTTTCCGCCAAGCGTCCGCCCATCTCGCGTACACATCGCGCGCGGTTGCCCGTTGGTTTCACGTTAATCGATCAGGTTGCGCGTTCAAACCACAATCCTTCGGAGACTTGGTGTCTGACGGAGAGCCAGAGCCCAACTCCCCCCCTCATGAACTCAAGACGGCCAGGTGCGACCAGCCTCGGGAGTAATGACCCAAGCCCGAGGGCGCGCCTGTGCTGTAACAATCATCCCCTCTCCCCCGTTGCGGCGCTATGATTTGTAGCAAGTATCCCCTCGTCGTACCTGGCAGGTGTTGTGCCTGAATATCGCGTTCATTTGCCCCTTCTTGCAAAAGACATCCTGCGAGCGAAACACTGACGTGTACTCCTTGTCCATACTTGAAAGCCAGGTTTGGTCAGTAGGAGAAATTTCAAGTGCGTGCGTTCGACCCTAGAATCATTGAGTTCGGAGAACGGGGAACAACATCCCAGTAACCCGTCAAGCTACCTTGAATGAATGACCAGAGCAGGGCTAGAGGCACACACCTGCATAGCGGTAGCCGGCCTCTACCCAGGTCCTTGCTGAACTGCCTCTTCTTTCACACGTGGTGTCGGGAGCCCCCTTTTTAAGGTGACTAGGGCGAGGACACAGAGCAACCCCGCCAGGTTAACCTCTTTAGAGCACCCAAGCATCTCCCTATACTAAATCCAAGTAATTTTGTCCCCAAAAATGGGTTTCCAGTGGTAAAGGCGTTAACCTATGGAGTAGGTCCTCGTTGTTTCTCACGTGTGTCCGTTTTTTAGACATTCAAGAGAGCGGCTTAATCAGTCCCACGCTCTAATAAATACCGAAGAGGACAGCTGAGCACGCACGAACCCATCTGTCCCCTGTTGTTCCCATGTAAGATGCGCCTCCCAAGGCATATAAAACTTCCCCATTACCTGTACTGGGGTACTTCCCGGTCTTCCAAGGCAATGCCATAACACCTGCTCCGTCCTGTATTGTATCGGGAACTGCGGACGCGACCGGTCCAGGCGAACGCGCCTCATGCCGAGGCCCCGAAGAAAAAGGGTCCGACGAGGCTAGAGAAAATAGGCGGGGATCAGGGGATCAGTCTCCCAGAACGAGAGAACTCCAACTGCGTGCCCGGGGGCGCGTGTCAATGCGTTTCCTCCTGCACATCAGCCAGCTTCCACGGATCAGAACGCGCGACGACAGCTAACCCCTACGACGGTAGCATCTTCTTGCGGTGGATAACGGGCCATAGATCCTTCGATTCCCGTCGCTGCATGGCTCACAGTCATCGAGGCCGTCGCTGCAGCCCTCACACGCCTCGAGACCGACAACCTAATTATAACCTCAGCCCTACCCCTAGCCTCAGCCTCAACCCTAACCCAAAAAGCCCGACCCCAACCTTGACCCTAACCCTAACCCTAACCGCAACCCCGAGACGATAGGGCTGAAACCCGGGGATGTCTCCTAAACCTCCCCGTAGTCGCAAGTACAATGTCGCCTACGTCGCCGTGACTATGACCTCCCTCATCAGCGGCATCCACCCGCGGCGGGCTGCCTTCCATGACTACCAGACATTTTTAGTAAGGCTTTTGGTTGTGGGGTAATCGCGACAAGGTACGAGAGCCACCGAACGGAACTCTCCCGCGCATCTTGGGCGCGCGGGAAAAGGACCTCAAGCTCTCTCGGCCTCAAATCTTGCTTTATTCAGCCGGCACTCCGTGTTGGCTGTATAGCATTGCGATCTACTACCGTAGACCACTAAGTCACTGTGACTGAATGTGACTGAGTGGTAAAAAAATTGTGCACTGCAACCAACAAAATATGTGGTACGCTGGAGCTCGTAAACACCAATCTCGTCGGCAATTATTTCCGAGGACCCCCCCGCGTTGCCACGGGCTGATTCAGGGCAAACAAGAACCTCCAAGCCTTTTGTTTCAACACAGAAGAAGTGACCGCTGATGTGGCTTGGTGTGTAGATCCTCCGCTTCTAATCCTGGTGTGCGGGGCTTCAAGTGCCGGCGTCATCGGTCATTTTTCCTGGGTAGAAAAAAAGCCCGAAGGTCTTGGATTCTCCACAGCAGTCCGTGGCAAGGGGGGGTCCCTGGAGATCAACGCTGACAAGATTGGTGCTACGGGCTCAAAAAATATATTTTTTGTTGGTCCCCCTTCAGTGTGCTAGTAGCTTTTCGCGACCGCTCCGGGTTTTGCGACCAGGCTTTCGTCCACATCATGTTCAAGGGTGTGCCTAATAGGGTACAGTGGGGAGGCGTTGTTAAAACACACTAATTTGGTGTCCAGCCTCAAAGTCTTATTTTCGGGTGCCTCACAAGCTACATTCCTTAAATGACGATTTTTCATTTCCTCGGCTCAAATGCCCCTTTTCATCATCTCCTGTTTCTTCGTATGCCCCACGCGCCGGAGCGACCTCATTTCTCATCTCGGGTGGGCGTTGACCGTTGCTGCCTCTTGTATCTCGCTGTTTCTTATCTCGTTGCCCTGTTAGAGCTGGCTTTCTTACACGCAAATTCGTATTTATGAAAAAAAATTAGCCTTTCTTTGTTAAGAGCACATTTCTCAAAATGCGGGCCGCCACCGCTGTACCCACTCTGGCTGTACCCGGGTATGTACCCGCCGGGTATGACCACTACAGGTAGAAGTAGGTTTGGTACCCGCGTACCCGAGAGTACATACATTGCTAAACGCACCCCTGGTCGTGTTCAACCTCAGAGTTTTCGCCCTTTTACCTCGCCCTTTTACCCGTAGTCACGCGACGGTGTTATCGTGTGTAGTCCTGTCGAGCGATGCAGCCGCTAGTTGGGGGCATTTCGGGAAATGCGGCCCGCTCAGACTGTGCCACAGGATTGTAGTGTTTTGTGTTGTTGCCGGTCTCAACGATGCGTTTCCGCCCTCTCCCCCCCGTCGTTGGGAGCTAGATACCTGCCGCTATCCGAGTGCACTTTTACCTGCCCCGCCTCGCTGGGGTTAGGACTACGAACGGTTCTCAGTCACGAAAGGGGTGCGTGGTGGTCAAATGACGAAGGTAATCAGCAACTGAGTACCCCCCGCGCCCCCCGCCCCCGCCCCTGGTGGGGCTGTGGCGGCGCCTTCGGTGTCTGACGCTTTTTAGCCCTTTCGCGGGTAGGATTCCTTTCCTTTTGCCCTTTCGGTGATCCTTTATGAGGGTCCATAGTTTCTGAGGGTAGAGCTGTGGAAGCGGATTTTGAGGAGCCACATGTTTATTTTGTTCGAGATATCGGTGTTTCCCCGAACCTCCCGCATTCTTGCTTAAGCGGCTCAACAGAGTAGGCTGATGTTATGGTATTTTTCCCTGCTCAAGTCGACATACTATTAATATTACGACGAGTAACAGATTAAAACTACAACAGAGTTTGACAGAGTACAACAGACCACTTCTTCATATAGGCGACACCACTTAAGAAACTTCTGATCCGGAGTTTTTGCCCGACTTTTGACTCAAAACATCAGACAACAGTTTTTTCATGCAGAAATCATCGTAGGGCACACCCTGCCCTACACAAGAACTTGAGCCTGACATACTTTACCGTACTATAGCTCTGTCTACGCCCCCGTCTTTGTATTGTCCCACCTCCAAAATGGTTGATAAACGGTAACAACGTTGGTTATCCGCGGGAAATGATATTTTTTTCATAGACGAAGTCCCCCCTACGTCTTTGGTGTCCCCTGGGACAACTTTGGTATCAAGACAAATCGCCACCCCCCCCGGGAACAGCACGAGAAAACGATCTCACGCCGGGGGGGGCGTGTACTCACGCCGGGGGGGGGGATATAAGCCTATCTGCGGTATTTCATTCCGCCACGCTGCAACTTCCTGAGCTCTCCCTCCTGCGATCCCCAGGTCCTGAGGAGATTCGGATGAATAATGAACACCGTGGCCGTCCCACGGTTTCCGACTGATTGGCCGTCGGCACGGTCGAGACGGCGGTACTCTTAACTCCCGCGTCTTTTGGCGCTTCTCGTGCACGGTGCGGCCCTTGGGTCCGACGAGCCGCCGAAGGTCAAACACGGGCTTGGGGTATTCTCGAGTCCTTGAACCCTTTCGTTTGGTGTCGGAGGGGCAATCCCCCTGCTCTTCGTCACGGCTACCTCCCGACGAAGGGTGCAAGCACCTCCAAGTGCTGTCTGTCCTTTGCTTCTTATGCGCTTGCTCGTGGATGCTGTTGGGACCCGACATCGCTGGTTATCGAGCGCGAGGTACGCGGCGGCGGGGAAGCGAGCTACACACGAGCCTGCGGCGGATGTGTCGAGAACACTATTTTTGGGAAGAAACCCTCGGCGCGTTTTCACCCCGGGGCCTTTTTTTTTTTAGAAGTCCCCCCTACCTCTTTGTTCTCCCCGGGGACAGTATTTTATTTTGAAACAAACGCTCGCTCCAGGGCGTGTTGACAAAGGATGTTACGGTATATGCTGGTATGCAGCAGCCAGTTCTGTCGACAGGGTCGGCACCAATCAGGCGAGAGCCCTTCGGTGAAGGGACACCCTCTGGCCAAGGGGAGAGTGGCAACGGAGAGAGCGAACGTTGCAGGGAGAAGGGAGAGAGCGGGGGAGGGAGCGCAGCGTACCCTGGCGGGCCACGAACCAGCGGATCGAGGGGGGTAGGAAGGGGAGAGAGCAAAAAAATCAACGGGAGAGGAGCAGCAGGGAGAGGCGAAGGGCTTACTTTACACTCCGGTGCTGCTGCAGCGCAAGGATTCCCTGGAGCGTCGGCCAGGACGTCTGGAAAAGCGACGTGCCCCCGCACCTTTCTCTGCGACACCCGCGCCGACGGAACGTGCGTGACTTGTCTTGCGGTGCTCCAACGAGGGCATAGGGTGGTACGTTTGCCGCGTGAAAACGGACACCATGTGCTACACGCGCGTGGTGTGGTGGAGGCTCCCACGAGGGGCGCGGCACAGGCACCGCTCGGGTGCCCGGCAGCCTGTAGCAAGGTCCGGCACACGAGACGGGATGCATGTTGAGGCGGCGGTTTCAGGGAGCCCGGGTCTTTGCGGCCGTACCGCGCGGATGGGAGTAGGGGTCACAGGTGACGCAGACGTGCGCCAATGGGGGCTTTGGTACTAGTGGAGACCGTAATAGCCTGGGGCGGGGTTCCCTCTCCATGCCGTCCCCTGGGGGACCTGCGGCATCGCTTCGCAACCCAGATGGCTGGTCTATCGCCATCCTAGCCGTTTTCTACCACGCGTTGACAGCGTATACATGCCGGCCGAACGGGGCACCGAACTCGCTCCTGCAGCTGATCAAGCCGTGGTACGTTCTACCGGCTCTGCTGCACTCGCCCGGCGGGCGCACGAAGAGGGGACAGAGGTTCGCGTTATTCGAAAGTGGCCACGTACAGCAGGACAGGGCAGAAAACAAGCAACCCACAACAAACATAGTCTGAGATTGACCGGAAAGCAAGAAATTAGGGAGCCGTTACACTGAACCTAGTATAGAACACTCCTAGTATAAAACACATGCTCTAACGATTAGGAAACCTAGCCTGGAACAATTTTTCTGTATCTTATTGGGTGCCCTGTACTGTAGTCCTCCTGCTCCAGTGGCTGAATACATACAATAGGCGAGGGGAGGGAGGGTTGAGGAACGCCGCCCAATGAGCTTCCGGGGAGGCTAAGCACGGTTCGGTGTCGTCAGCGTTTTGCCGCGCCGGAGGGCTTACCCCTTTTGGAACTGCAAAAGAAATCCACACTGGCTCCAAGTAGTATTTCCACAAAACCGTGAGTGCAGTTCTACAGCGGTAAAAGTCGAAGCACGCACCCTCGTGACTTAGTGGCGCTTGGCAAATATAACGAGGAGACGTGGGCCACCCTAATGGTCAAGTTCCCGCCGAAAGACCACGCCGTCGTCTCCGCGACGGTGGCGGCGGCAGCGGCGGTGCTGCCAAGCGCCACCGAGGCAGACGACGAAAGTGTTCCCGTGTGGCGCCCACACAACGCATACGCCCAAGTGAGCAAGTTCCCGAAAGGAGGGTGAGGAAAAAAACCCCGACGATGTCGGGTTTTCATCCCCGGAGTTAGCCGACACATGGCATCCGTCACGACATCTGCCCATATGGGGGCAGTCATGGGCGTAAATTGCCGACAAAACGCATGTTTGATCCTGGTGATCTTCAATGCTGTCGTCTTTCGCTCTGCCAGGCCCCGCATGTGACAGCTAATGCTCCGCGCATCTCCAATCGACCATCTGTACAAACATCGGGCGAGACGAGTTCGGCAAGAGCACGACAGACAGTTGGCGGAGAATCATCGACAATCCTGACGTCCTCCCAACGGAGTGTTAGAGTCTCTTCTTGCAGTCTAGCATCACTGGGCTGGGCGAAGAGTGTCGATCGGTAGAGGTAATGAAACGGCGGCGACCGCGGCTGGAGGCTAGAGAAGGCCAACCGGGAGATGGATCAGTTTGAGATTTCCTTGCTTAGGGCAGTCGAGCATTTGAGGTTGAGGGCACTTACAATTCGCGAGACAGACAACCGGCTCATTCTCACGGACTGCCCCACCGCATTCAGCACGGCCGACAGGACAGCTGTGCTTGGAGAGGTACCCACCTGGGTGCCCGTGCTCATGCTGCTAGTGGCCCAGGTGATGCGTTTTTTCGGGTGGACGCGGGGGGGGCATGCACGCCGGACTATCGATTCCTCCACGGTTGGGGGGCGAGGGGACGCTTCGGCACGAACGATTTTCCCCTTATCGTGGAGGCCGGGGTTGAAGCGTTTACGCGAGCAGGAGGGGGAAGGAGCCGAAGCCTTCGCGCATATGGACGACATCGCCCTCGACCTCATAGGGGTTGCGGCAAACACGGTCAGAGCTGTACCCTTCCTTCGGCGAGAGCTTGACGAAATCAGCCTCATTGCCGGCCCCGCCAATATTGTGGCGCTACCTCGGAAAGGGCAAAGGTCTGACGGCGGGCGAGACTTCGCTCCTGCCGAGTATCGGCGTCCGAATAGTGAAAGAGCGGGGGTCGGAGCGGCGGGGGGTCCCAATCGGTACCGAAGAGTGCGTGGCAAAATGCGCGGCGGAAGACGAGAGGAACAGAGACGCGACAGGAGAGGGGATCCCAAGAGCAGAGATGGCCGGCATCGATCCGGAGTCTTGGCCTGATTGATGGTCTTGGCACAAAGAAGAACACTGCACAAAGGGTCTCCGGGATAAATATAATGCCCGCGGCGCACGGCGCAAGGACCACAAATCCCCGCCAAGCCTAACAACAGCTAGGAAAGCACCCGCAACCCTGGCATGTCCCAAACCACTTGGAATTAGACTAGCAATAAAAAAGAGTTGGGCCAACCGGGTACGTCACGCCGCGAACACCGCTTTCTTGAGTCAGATGCCCGAGACGGCAAGCGCGCCTGAACCTGGCAACCCGTTAGGAGGATAAGAAACGAGAACCTTTAGCTAGGCCCGTTACAGGAGGAGCCTCGCAGGGGTGGGTGCCGCCGCCTGCCTTCGAGCGCGCCCAACGGACCTCCTTCGAGTCATTTGCTGGTCGGAGTCGTGGACATGGACAGAAAATGCCGGGCATTGAGCTTTTCGCGGTGCCAACATGCCCCTTCCTGCTGCAGCGTAGGGGGCAGGGTGGAGGCGTTCCTAAACAATTGTTCAAAATCTCCCCCCCTCACAAACTTCTTAATTCGGATTCCAAACCACGACGAACCCCTCCCCCCAATAAACACCCCTCCCCTGACCCCCTCCCCCTCCCCCCCATCCCCCCACCCGTCCCCCCCTCTCCCCCCCTCCTTCCCTTTCCCGTACGTCCGAATCACGCGCACCCGAATGTTTAAGATATGCCCTCGAGCTGGAGCGCAGGTGGAGAACCAACATCGACCAGGCTCTCCTTATTACGCGGTATCTAGCACTCTGAAGCGCCTTGGAGTTCCTCACCAAGTAGTGGAAAGTGGGTAGCCCTTCACCTTTGACGGGCCTTTCACCGTTGACGTTAACCAAAGAAAGGAAGATGGATTTGTCATCAGCGAAAGGGTTCTTGGGGACTTCCCTAGTATAGATGCAGCAGAGCTGGCTCCTCTGCAGTGCCGGTCGAGTAGTGCCGGTTGCCCGCTATACAGTGGTACCTTGGAAATCGTGTGCCACAGATGGGAGCATCCGGTAGTAGTGAGTAGTGACAATATGAGGAGTAGTGCCGGTTGCCGCTATAGTGCAGACAATTCCGGCTGTGGCACACACCGCTGCTACAGAGGGATCACTATTATTTGATGTGGACCGTTGTTGGGCCCATAACTGAGTCAAGGGTTAGCAATCAGATTGAAGCCAGATTGTGCTTTTGTCAGAGGCGAATCTATGCCATAAGCACAAAACTACAGCGCTGGCTGCGACGAGCTCATCGGTGGCGATGGTGTATCTATATCATTTCATCATACGGAAGGGTAATTGATACCTCTAAACGAACAAACTTGAAAAATGAAAATCGTGACAAAAATGTCGTCATGTTTGCGTTCGTTAGGCATGACCCTGACAGCCCCCCGTCCCGGGAGATCCATGACGAGTCGATCCTACTCGACAGCATACCCGCACGCCAAACCCCACAATGTTTCGCTCATCTGATGATGATGGGTGGTGGATCGGCTACCGTTTTTACTGGTTAATTCCAAGGCGCGCGAGCACCAACAACGTAACATTGTATACCTTCGATCGTGTCGTCGAATCGATTGATTTAGTGTGGCTGACCCCCCCCCCCCAACCCCTTTCCCCGAGGCCAAAATCTGAAAACAACGAGGGGGGATCGAATGTGGGTCATTTCATGGATCTTTTTGCTGGGAGTCACTTGATCGGGACATAATAGGTAAGACTTAAGTGTCCTTCGGTGAGCGGGGGGCCACAAACTATTAATAGCAACTTTCTTCGTCGTGGATAGACTATATATATATAACTTTGGGCGTCCCGGGGTAGAGGGTGGCACCTTCGTCGACCAGCGGATAGCGGGCGTCGTGGGAGGAAAGAATGGAGGACCTCCACAACAAGTCGAAGGAGTAAAAGCATCATCATACCGAAAGCAGAGTAGTATACACATTCCACAGGTATCGGTATAGTGAAAGAGAGCGCGCCCCTTCTCTGTTGTTTGTTGAAGATCGATCGTCTCGGTGCCGGGTCACACCATCATCTTCTCGCGGAGGGTGTCCTGTTTCAAACTCCAACCAACTAAACTTTACCGCGGGATTGCCTACTACTACTATTAAAAGTCAGTACGAGGTATGTATATTATGCATCCACTCACATTGTAGGCCAGAGGGGATAATAAGGCGGGGGAGAGTTGAAGGGCATACACCTTTCTTTTTATAACCTGTGGCATGTCGTGTGGGGACAGAAGAACCTGGCTTTTATACGGCTCACTAGTTGTACACATTCGGCTTTTTTTATTTCTACTTGTAAGGGAGCGCCTGTCGCTGTCCTTGTGTTGCTGTTGTTGTTATTGCAGGTCGTCTCGGTGTGACCGTCCAGCCAGGTCACCATCTCGCTGACATTATCACACCCAACTACTACAGTATACTACTACTACTGTGGGCTCGTCTGCCACTACCATACAAGCACGACTATAATAATTATTACTGTTTGTTGTTGTAGAAGAGGCTAGAAAGGGCAAGAAGGGGTGGGCGGGGGTGGGTGATGGGCACACACCCTTCAGGGGGGGGAAATCGCGTGGATTTCACGGCTTATTTGTACCAGCAGGTCCTGTGGAGGAGGAGATCCATCGTCCGAAAATTAAACATCGTCCGAACGTTTAGAGGGGGGTATAGCCGAGCGAGCGTGCATTGAATGTGAGCGAGTGAATATTGGAGCAAGGGCAACGACGACATACCGAGTCGTTCCAAGTCGGTATTGAAATCATTAGGTGCTGCTGCGCTGCTCTGCTGTGTTTCAGAGACTTTGCTTGTATTTATTGTAGTGATGGTAGGCTTCCTTTTTTGTATGATTTCTTTGGATTTGCGTGTACGTACGTACTTGTAGCTTTTTTTGTTTGTTGTTGTTGTGTGCATCCGGAGTAATCTCGTAGTGCCTTCTTCTGTTGTTGTGGTGGTGCGTGTAGTTTGCGTTGTATCTCTTATCATCCGAACCCTCGGTATAACAGCTCCCGGCATAATCCAAGATCGACATAATAAACCAAAGGAGCGAGCACAGGTTCGCAGTATCTCCCCCTGCTAACGGCTCATCTCATCGAAAGATAATTGGAGATAATTGAGTCGATGAAATCTCGCTAAAATAATAATAGCGAAAAATCGTCACCAACAATACTGAACCATCGTGATCATTTCGTCATAATTGTTAATTTCTTCTTCGGTCTTCTGCTTGCTCTTCTCGCTGTGATATTTTTTCGCGCGATATCTATTTCACGTTTCTTTTGTTCCACCCTTCTCCACCTCGTGTCAATTTCGTCGTAGATCATAGTCGTTTCAAAGAAGGTGCACGAAATCGAATTACATGACCAGCAGCAGGACTTGGTGTCATACTAATACGTAGGAGATTCTTATGTACTGAAACTAGTACAAAAAAACATGATTGATGCTAGCTTCGAAATAGCTGACTTTGGGGACCACGTCTCTATGTGCAGGCCACGGAACTCAACGAGAATTTCTGCCTGTGAGCCGAGTTGCCTGGTACGAGAGGGTAGGACTCAAAACCTCGCCGCTTTCGCTTGGTGGGGCCGCTGCTGCTGCTGCTGCTGGTTGTTATATGTCACCAGGCAGGCCATGCCATTTCACCAAACCAAATAAAGCAAAGCAAGCAGGTTCGCAGAAGAACAGCACAAGAACAGATTATACTTTCCTGCAGCAGGCAAATCCATTCAACGATCCAAATAGCGCCGGGGGGACTTTTTCATCTTGGCCAATCAGCATCGAGCAACCACAAAAAAGGATTCACCGCCCTAAAATATCACCCAAGAAGACGAGAGGGGCACAGCGCGCACAGCACAACCGTGAGATAAACCAAAACAGCGCAGAAATACAAACCCACCAGCTGGCCACCGCAACCCCCCTAGCTGCGAACCCTGGCAGCCACCACCTTATTTCCTGCCCGGCACCGAATCTACGCAAGCAGGCTCTCTGGGGGCACGACAGAGTTGTTGCGAACTTGACGAAAGAGAGCCGAGTTAGTGGGAATTTTCTTGCGCAAGGCACCTCCCTTTCCCAGCGACGAACAGTCACAAGGCGCGTCCCAGGATCGTTGGAGCTGGAACATCGCTCCAATCCGCTGCCTTGCTTGCGGTCTACAAGCAGGTTGCACGCCACCCCCAAGCCAACCCCGCGTGCGCCTCACCCTTTGCAACGCCAGCGCGACTGTGGAGAGGAGATTTGGACGTGTTGGGGGGACGACCATCATCATCGCGCCGCCTGCCTTCTTCCAACCTCCCTAGGCTGAGATTTTTGAAAGCAGCAGAGTGGAGGATAAAAAGATGTCGACCTTGTTTGCGTTGAACCAGGTCGCCTTATTTGGCAGAGACCTGGGCCCAGCGGACAGCGACGCCGCCGGGTCTGCCTCGACCCCCTCGCCGGATGCATCGGCCGCCGAGCCTGCACCGGTGGTGGGCTGGTCCATGCCCGAGCCTAGCTCAGCAGTATCAACATCGCAGCCTGCCCGGTGGCGGATCAATTCAGGGGACCTGGAGGAAATGATGCTTCGCGCCGCCGTGGGGCTTGGCCTTGACAAGGGCAGTCGCTCCGCTGCTTCCCTTCTCGAGGACAACAACAGTAGCAGCCCCCTCTCGGACCTAGCTGAGGAGCAGCCGCAGCAGCAGCGAGGAGAGAGCGTTATGGGGTTGCCCACCCCTGCTCCCTCTACCTCCCGCGGGTCTAGCCCGCTCTACAGCAAGCACGCAGCGTCCGACTACCAGGACCACAACCTGGACACGACTGCCCCGAGCAGCCCGTGTACTCCGAGCATGCACATGCGCAGCCTCTCCGCTGTGTCGCCTACCTCTAGCCGGAGCGAGGAAGCCGCTTTTCAACACCAACTTTCACTCGAGGCAGACTCTAGAGTACCCACGGCCGTGGCAGCGGCGCAGTCGACTAGGCCCGGGGTGGCTGCGCACGCTGGCGGCGGCGGCCCAGGGAACAACACCTCAGGACGGTTTGGGCTAAAGCTGCTTGTTTCCAATAGCATGGCAGGGACTCTTATTGGGAAGGGAGGCACCCGAATCTGCGAGATCAAAGACGAGGTAAGCAAGAACTTTAGTTTTGCTTCGTGCATGGACAACTCAACTTGTGTATCGTGCGCTTTCAGTAGCATGTAGGGTATGGTGATTGTCTGCGCTTGAGGCATCGTTGGATATAGGTGCTAAGGACAAAGGTGAGCAAGGTACCCCCACCGGTAGTGTTTCGCCTGTTTCTATGGTAGAAGAACGTGTTTCTTGTGTACGTGTTTCTTTTGTTTTCGTTGGAAATTATTGGGGATTTGGAAAAAAAAAGATGCTGCACAAGTTCCCCACAACAACCAGCAGCAAGCAACGAGTATAATACGAGTGAGTGAATAAATCAGTAGATGATGCTGCAGCTGCTGCTGTACGGATGTGGTGGTACTCTTTATCCCAGTCATTTTTTGTCTCCGACATTTTCGTTTTTTCCGACGAGGTCATCCATCCATCTCGAGCATGCCGACAGACGACTGGAGACAAAAAGCCCGCGCAATTTTCTCCACCATTGCCCCCCCCTGTCTGTCGCGCTCCTTGTACGTGTACCGCCGTGTGTGGCTTCTGAGTCGAGCGCGGATTCTGGTAGCTAGTGGCTGGTGGGCCTGTTGGTGGATAGGCTGTGATGGGACGCGATATGTGTTTTGTCGGACGGTGCGTGACTTCTGTCTGCATTATTAAAGTTTCGAAGCCCTCGATTCTTTTTTTGAAAAGCATAATATTATGGACCCACACAAAGTAGTCTATATCTCGTAGATTTAGATTTAGTAATAGTGATGATGACACGACGATGACGATGGACACCTCCTTTTCCTTGTCTCTCTTCCCATCCTGCCTATCACCGCCTATGTACCTGTGTATGCTCTTGAGGCATCGCGAATATGTCAGTCGTACCCTCACCGTGCTGCGTGTGTTTATGTAGTGCGACCTCGTATTTACCCGCCCGTGCGTATTTTCGCTCGATACGCACTTGCCAGCAAAGCCGTCTCGATAAAAACACGATTCCCGACCACCCCCCCCCGTCTTCCCTCCCCTTGAGCTGCCTTGTACGCAGCAAGTGTGAGGGTTTTATTTTAGTATGCCTACTTTTGTACAGTAGTATAGAAGTGATGGGGTTTTAGTATCCGACTCCCGACGTTTTCTTAGTTTTGGAGACGTTCGTTGTGTTTGGGTTGGGCTGTGTTGTGCACGTGGTGTTGTGTCTCCGCGGTGTGTTGTTATTGTTACCAAGGTGTAACTTTTTTGTATATTTATTTGTCCTTTTTTTTTCTCACACTCTTTTACTTTCCAGGTACTGGACAAGCGGTGGTCACAGGCGTCGTCCCTTCTCCCCCCCGGTCGTTGCCTTCAATTTTATCGCGCATAGGGTTTAGCAATCCCACTGCTCGTCGATTTTTCATCGAGTGTTGCTAACTCACGCTCTCGCGTTTTTCGCATGTGAAATTGTGCGCAAGAAAAAATCCCCACTAATTTTACGATGTGCACTCGGGGGGATTCGAACTCACGACCTATACCAGGATGGAGGATAACCTGATACGCCACCGGGGTTGTATTTGTGGATGAGTAACTTTTGACAACGAGTACTAGGTACAGCGTAACAGGTATTTCAGTATGTTTGACAGGGTCGGTAGTACAAGTCTAATAACATCAACAGATCCATCATGTTGGAATTGGAATACAATCAAATAGTTAACCAACAGCAGTGAATCCGCCCTCAAAACTGTCAATAATAGTAACATCTCCCTCCCCATGCGCTTCACTTCACCACGCGAATCCATCCGCAAAACTATTGTTATTATTATTAATAATACATCTCCCTCTCCCTCCCCTCCCTTGCCCTACTTTTTCTGTTAATATTCCCCCCTGTCCCCCCATGGGTACGGCGATATTATGTCCGGCCCGAATTTCCGTTCTGACAATCTTTAAACCCGGGGGGGAAAAAATGCAGTGCCTGGCGGACATCAAAGTGACCCCTAATGGTCGCTTCTACCCCGGCACGCACGAGCGAGTGGTGCTAGTCGTCGGGGAGCCTGGTAGTGTGCAGATGGCGTGCGACAGGATTGTAACCACCATCTACACCGCGGCTGACACTAGCTTGGACATCACCCAGAGGGTGCTTATTCCTGATGCTGCGAGTGGTCTGATAATTGGTCATGACGGGGTGCGTCTGGGAGACCTTCGGCTGGAGGCTGGGGTTGCCTCCATTCAGGTTAGTTTTGTTTTGGCTGGGTTTGCTGTGGTTTTGGTTTGTTGGTGTGTGTTGTTTTGCAATAAACTGATGTTTCCACCCATCTTCCTCCGTCACAACCAGTGTCCGTGCTGATGCCTCATTAGGCACGAGCTCTGTGGTCACAATCTCGACAGAGATACACATTGCAAATATATACAGGGTGATTTGGCCATCAAATGCCAACCGCAATGAGCACACGGGCATGAAACAAAAACATGCAGAGCCAGCATACCAAACTGCTGTATGCAGTAGAAAGAAAAGGCGTGGTTTGGGGGTTTGTTTGGTGTGTTGGCTTATGTTTGTTTTTTTGTGTCATGTTGGTGCGTGCTGTTTGTTATCCTGGTGTGGTTTCGGCTTTGCCTCGTTCTGGTTTTTGTTTGGTTTTCGAAATTTCATTTTTGTGGTTCGGAATTTTCTTTGACTTTTGGGATGTCTGGTTGTTTGAGTTGAATTGTGTGGTTTGGTTTTGGGTTGCGTTTTTCGGTTATTGTTTTTGTTTTGGAGCTGTTTGGAGTTGTGTTCCTATTCTGTAGTTTTCCTTTCTTTTTCCTACCGGTATATTTTTCGAACACCTCGTGTTCTTTTGTCCGCTGTTCACAAGAGCAGTCTGTACGATGGTCGATGGATGGTTGTGGTGGTTGTGTTGGCAGTACCACATACCTGGTACTTTGTATGTATCCTGCCCCCCCTTGGTCCAGGGTCGTTACATAAGACATCTCACTAAATAATCGCAGCCGACAGCCGACATATCTCGCAGATACAACGTGGCTTGTTTGTGTGGGGGAGCGGGGAACAAGCATGCGGCGTGCATGTCAGCTTTGTATCATGGGGGCGATGTTTTGTCCGCACGATAAGATGAAGATTGTACCCTGAAGCTGGTACTGTACCAGGTCGCTGACATCGAGTAACTTGCTTTTTTTATGTTGGCCCTCTGGTGCTGTCAATATTAATACCTGATACCTGGTAGCCTGGTAGTATATAGCTCGGGGGGCTAAGGGGGGTCACCGACCTACTCTGTAATCCTTCGCCTCGACGTTTGCATCCCGTAGCACGCGCAATCGAAAAGAATCCCACACAGGTTGCGAACATGAGTTTCGACAAAATCTTCGATCTCATCATCCAGCTGAAGTGCATTTTTTGTTATTTTAGTAAAACTGCTCGTCAGTAAATAGGGTGGTGGGCAGGGAGAAGAGGGGAGGGGGGGACCACCACAAGGCTACCCCGTTGCAGGCGCCACAATGCGCCACATTCACTTTGTTTCGGTCTCTTTGTTTCAAGTTTCTCGGACGGTGACTTGTTGTTGTTGTTCTCACATCAACGCGCATAATCAAGTCCGTGGTCACAGGACAGGCTCCAGTCACTCTGGAGCTGAGGGATACCCCAGGGAAAAAACACAAAAAAACCAAAGGTGGTACACGCATATATTGCAGCTGACGCAATTCAAGCCTGCACCAGGAACATATAAAAGTGAAATCGGGAGTCAACCTACGATGTGCCAGGTCCATACTGGTGCATACGTCTCACTACTCGCGCCTGGAAAAACCGACTAACTTGCCACCCAAAAAAGGTTACCACGTACATATTGCACGTAATACGTATCACTACGCATACGCACGACAGACGCAAGTCAATTGGAAAAAAAAAAAAAACAAGAAAAGAAGATGAAGAAAAGAAAAGAAGAGACAAGGAAGCGAAAAAACGAAATAGGAAAGGAAAGAAGACAAGACAAGAAGAGCAAGGAGAGACAAGACAAGAAGAGGAAGCAAGGAAAGGAAAAGAGAGAAGAATGTCATACTAGCAGACAACTGACTAAAGACGGCATTGGGCTCATAGAGGGTATCAAGTGCATCATCGATGGCACTGGGGAGAGAACGCAACATATCGAAGACTGCCGGCGGCTGGTGCTTTGCGGATTGCGTTTATTTCACGTATTATCTGATGCTTTTAGTGATTTTCTCGATTTTCGATTTCGGTGGTCTTTTTCCATTCATTTTCCCTACTGTCGATTTTATCTGTATTTTTTCTCGTAACATCGAAAGTGCCATGTGGTGACTCGTGCTCACGCTGTATCTTCGTACACGTAAACTGCTGTGTACCAGCTAGCTGTACTCGTATTTTGTGTAATACTAATGCCATGTGATAACGTGTGCTATTGTATTCTGATGTTGATATGATCAACCACCTTCCGCGAAAACTGCCGCTGCTCATGTACAGTATTCTACTGAATTATTTATTTAACCAGTATCTAAAGTAATCTAGAGTTTTACGTACATTTGTGACACATGTATCGTATCAGATCGTGATATTGAATAGCCTGGTATGATGCAAGTGCCCTTTTGGATCGTATCATATCATCCTTAAGACTAAGTTTCTCTTTCTTTCGTGGCCCGTGAATGAAATTCAAAACAAAAACGGAGGCTTAATATTGTACATAAGTAGCGCCGCCCATGGATCGAAATTCAATTGCGGTTTTGAGTTGTTTTGGTTGGTCGTTCCCCTGCTGCCCCAACGGGCGGGTGTGGTGTACGTGTGACGACGACAGCGGCTACGGCGACGACGTCCTTGTCGCTGGCTCCGGCGTAGGCGGGTGGGCCGTCCGTCCGACTTCGTGCTGGCTGGCCTTGACAACCAGATTCTGCTTTCACTGCAGCAGCGATGCTGCTGCTGCTGCGGCGGCTGCCTTCGCATATCTCTAACGGCAAACGGATTTTGATATCCAATCCAATGATGTTCCCAGAACTGACATGCTATTTTTATAGACCAGTAGTCTATATTTGTGACGTTTTTTTGTTTTGCTTTGACCCCCTCGTGTTACTGGCAACAGTCGGTCACATTCTCGATCCAGCTTCCGTTCGTTCGCGCACCCTCTCTATGTATATATATATACCTATACCTCCCCACTTTTTTGTGTAAAGGTTGTAGAGTGCTCGATTAGTTGCGTGTTTTTTTATACGTTGCCGTTTTTTTTGTAACTTTTAGTTCAGAAAAGTGTGTCGATGATTTTATGAGCGGTTTGCATTACATGATGACGATGCTTGCCGCTGGTTACGCACGTGAGCGATGAGCGGTGGGTTTTGTTCGTAAATGAAACAAAGGTCCGGATTTGGTCTTCTTCTGAAATAGTGTCTCTTTGTGTGCTGCTATTGTGGGACCCTGAAATACAGCTGTAAAAGCGTTCGTCCCTCCCTCTCCCCTAACCCCTCAACGCGCCATCCCTTACCGCGGCTGGTCAGAGTATTTGTTTTACAAGGGAAATGGCTGCTTTGCATATCGGTTGTCGTCAATCGTCGGCGATAAGTTTTGGCCTGAAATCTGAAATCTATTTTGTCTGCAGTGTTTTCGCTATGAAATGGTACTGATATGCATGCATGTTTTTACTGCAAGAGAGTAAGTTCTCACTAATTCCAAGTATGTTTCCCATCATCCGTGCCACTACTGCAACAAAAACTACGTACGCTAATTCCAAGCCGTTCGTTGGGCCTGCTCGTTAGACGTGAGCACAAAGCGAACTACAAAAAGTCTACGTTGTTCGTACGAGTAGTTTTTTTTTTATGTTTCATGGGATATTTTTTCTGTTGTTTTTTATTTTAATGTTTTATAAAAAATATTTCAAGGACGTCAGCCGTGAGTTCAACGAATTTCATGTTTGTGCGTCCTCCATGGAGCGCGCCTGTCCTGGCGTTCCACAACCCGTCGTTCTGGGCACGAAATGCTGACGTACTGACTGGCTGGGTTGATTCTGTGTACATAAGAATGCATTTTTGTTGCTAATATACGGTGCAGATCCACTACGATTGATAGCAGTGGGAATGCTGAGCCCCAGCATGTGCCCGATATAAATGAAGGCACCTTTCTGCGCTCTGCGGAGAGAAATGATCGGCACTTGTGATGACGGCTTTTGTCCAGAAGGTCGCTGAGGGTAAAAACCTCTCGAAGGTTGAGCTGGCAAGTATAAATGAAGAAAGAAAGCTGTACTGAGTGCTGCATTTCGATGCGTGGACACAGCAGTGCACTACTGGTGATGTGCAGAACAACCGAACACACGCTGCTGCGAGCCCTGCTGCTGCTGTGATGGGCAGTAAACCGTTCTGTTTACTCATCAAATAATGTCTTGCTGTGACCTGTTACATGTGATAATGTGTTGTATGGGAAAAAAATCGTGTTTATGCCATGCCATGCACCCGTTTCAGGACAGAAACACACGAAACAATACCAGGTACTTGGTATATATTTTTTACGGGTTATTGCCGAGGGGACCCACGCACTTGCCCACCCGCCTCCATGTAACCCACCCAGAAAACCCACGACATAATTTGAAAACTGTAACAACACCCCGCGTCTTCGCTGTGTTCATTTCGATCGGTCGTACGGTCTATGCAATGCCTCCTCATCTCTGCCTTTAGTTTACCTCCACCCTATGCGGCCACGTATTCAGGTTTGACGTCATGAGAGAACTCTTACTACGTTTTGTGCAGGAGATGAGAAAACTCTTTGGCTTGCACTGCTGCCGCACCCGTACGTATGCATGTGTACAAAGTGCTTGGTACCTGTTACATATGTGCCACTCTGGACGAAAATGTAAGGATCATTTTGATGTCTTGTTTATACCCAACAATCCTTATATTTTTGACGAAATCGGTATGCATGCATGCGTTGACCGTGCGTATCATGTACCACACTGCGCGGAAATATAAGGATCGTTTGGTATTGATGTTAATATTCATACGGTCCCTATATTTACGCCCTTATTACGCTATTATTATTTTAGTTGTTTCACCAGTTGCGTCCTTTGTCGAAGAAGCCACCACCATCGCCGATCGGTCGAGTGTTGTGGACGGGCCAGTGTTGAGCGGCGCGCCCCGTTGCGTCCCCCATTTGGCGTTTGGTGGTCTGTTGGACGGAGAACCAACGAAAAACTCGCTGGTGGTGTCTTGCGAGCAAATAAAGAAAAAACTCGCTCTAATGGTCGTAATTATAGTAACGTCCCGGTCTCGCTCCTTCCTCGTCACTGCTGTTGCTATTGACTGCTTGTTAGCGGCCTCCCATCCTACCTCCCCCCCCTACACCCCCCAATTATTCCTCGTTTGCCCGGGTAAAGTCTCCTCCGCGCTAGGAACGTTTCCCACATCTGCATTCCTTTCTCAGACTATCCACCAGTAGCTGTTGCAGAATTCAACGATACTCCCCCCCCCCCCTTGTTTATATTGCCACGCTTGAGTGGTGTGTTTTCTTCGCCGTTCTTAATGGCTCCCTACAAGTCCGGCATATTTTTTCATCACTTTCCTCTCCCTTTTTTTCTTTTTGTCCATTGCTTTTTATTTTCTAACACATTTTCTTCCGTATTTTTTTCCCTTGTTACAGGTATCCCCCAGGGACATGTGCACCGTCGCCGGCGAGCGCGTGGTTACCCTGCAGGGTGCCATGTCCTCCGTCATCTTGGGGCTTACCCTCATCGTGGACCGAATGATGGAGGACACGACGGCGTCGCGCTACCAGAATATGAGCACGATCTACCGCGCCGTTCATCTCCACCTGCCCCCCTACGCCGTCCCCGGCGGTGGCATGCAGCAGCAGCAGCACGACGGGTCCTCCCCCCGCCACCCGCACGCCCGCCTGTCCCCCTCTTACGCGGGACCTTCCCCCCATAGCCAGCACGACTTCCACAGCCCCGGCGCGGTGGCAGCCAGGGGCGCCGCCGGCCGAGACTACGGCAACGGCGCGCCTGGTGGTCCTGGTGGTCCCCACTGGGAGTTTGGCGGGTACGGTGGTGGCAACCCTCCCCGAGAGCTAACCCCTCACGGGGGTGGTAACGGAGGAGGTGGGGGAGGGGGGGGGGGTGGGAGCACGGCGGCGGAGTTTGTCCACCGCTCCATGTCCATGCCAACCGTCCATGGGCATGATGGGGGTAGCCCGGCTGACCACCGCAGCCACACGGCCCCAGGGGCGCACTTTGGGGGCAGGCACATGCGCCAGAGTGGTGGTGGTGGTGCCAGTGGGGGGGGTAGCTCGGACTTGAGCGGGCGGGACTTTGACTTTGGAGAGGTGGACGCTAGGGGGGGGCGCGGCGCGGACTATGAGGACTGTCGGCGTGAGTATGACTCGCCTTCTCGTGCAGACTTGAACCTTAGTCGACAAGGTAGCCGAGATGGGTACTTGCACCACTCGCCTCGCCTGCAGGGGCCGTCCCCTCGCGACTTCGACCACATGCGGCAGCAGCAGCACGCAAGTGAGGGAAGCCGCGGGTTTGCGGGGAACAGGGGAGGCTTTCATGGGGCAGGGGCGTCGCAGTCGGAGTACCTTCCTCTTCAACACCAGCAACAGCGCCTTCGGCAACAACAGCAGCAGCAACTTGCCCGTTCCTCCTCTGAGTACTCGCAGGAGGCAACGGCGGGCATGATTGTGCACGAGGCGCGGGTAGCGGCTGCGGCTGCTGCGGCGGCCGCTGCGTCAGCTCAGCAACAGCACCGCGGGTTGCATGAGCCGGTGCCTTCCGCCCTCCAGCGCTCATGCTCCGCCAACATGCAAGGCGGTGGTGGGGCGGGGGGCGGGGGCGCTGGTGGCAGCATGGGTAGCCCCCCCCACGGAACAGCTCTCCGGCAGTGCCACAGCATGACCCTCGCAGCAGCAGGTGGTGGTGGTGGCGGGGGTGGTGGCGGCGGCGCCGGCCATGGGGATGCCTCTGGGCTGTCAGGAATGTTCGATGGAATGAGCTTGAATTCTCCGCATGGGTTGACCCTGGCTCCATCTTTGTCTTCTCCCGGGTCGCTCCAGCAGCACCAACAGCAGCAGCAGCAGCAGGGACAGGGCCCAGCAGGGGGGAACGGTGGCGGGTCGGGTTGCATCGTACACGGGGAGCTTCCCGTGCCCGATGCGGACGTGGGGATTATATTAGGCAAGGGGGGCGCGACCGTGCGTGAGCTACAGCAGCTGAGCGGGGCGAAGATCATGATCGCCCGGCGCAATGAGTTCATGCCCGGCACGAAGCACCGTCTGGTCACTCTGGCCGGCCCCCCGCTGGCTGTGAACATGGCGAGGTTCCTGATCATGCGCAAGATTCAGACGGAGAAGGAGAAGCTGTGAGGCTGAAACGAAATTCTGTGAGGAAAACGTTCTTTGAGGAATGTCTTTTTTGTGAGGAATATTTGCCCCGCCGTGAAAAACAGAAAAATGTGATATGAGTGATCATGAAAGTTTCGTAGTGGTTCGATTTCTGGCGGGCGCGGGAGCTGGCCGTGGTGGTGGGGGGGCTCGGGGGTAGGGGAAATAAGTGCGGTTGGATGGGCTCTTGAGTGAGAGATTTTAGAGCCTTTTTGTCCGCGAACATGTGTTGCGGGCTTCTGTACGAACACGACGTTATTTCATGGTTAGGTGAGGTTTTCGACGTTTTAGGTCGTGTCATTTTCCGGCGCGAGTTAGCCTTGCGGTCTTGGGTGGGGGGGGGGGGACGGTGACGTGTCGACGTATCCAGGAAGTCGACCGCACGTTTGCCGTTGCGGAACCGACCATGGCAGAACAGACACCCCCTCGCACTAAGATCCGCACATGAAAATTGCCGCTCTCTGCTGAAGCGGTGCGCGTTTGGCTTTGGACATTTGGGAGTTGGTCGATGGTTCGGCTGACTTGTTTTTGTGGTGGGAGATTTTGAGCGAGAGACTGCGTAGCGTACCGGAGGCTCTTGCTTTTTTTTTCCTCTTGTTCTTTTTTCGTAGGCAAAAATTGTCGCAAGCAAACAGAGACTCGTCGGCGGCCCGGCCCCCCTTTTCGATGTTTGTTTTTACTAGCGTCCTCATCCAACGCTGGATGGGGGCGCCAGTCGCGACCTCTCCCTTAGTAGAGCTCGATCTCCTGCGGAGAGCGAAGGGACGGTGTGTGTTTGTGTGAAAAAAAAAAAGAGACGAGGCGGATGGATGGGGGGGGATAGGGTGAGTGAGTGAGGTGGGGATTGGAGGGGGGGGTGTTGAAGCCGGAGAAAAGAGAACGACGGACGGACGGACGGATGGGTTTGCTTTTGTTCGAATCGAACCGAATCGAGTCGAATCCATTGTCAGAGATGTTTCTTTGGTCTTGTCCGGTGGAGACGATAGTCTCGCCACTTCCTATCCTTCCCACCACCACCGCGAACACCCCCCCCCCCCCTAACCCGCGCCGTCTCCATGTTGTTTAAAGAGCGTTGTAGGGAGGCGTGCGTGAGTAGGATGCTTGAGGGGTGGAGGTAAAGGGGTTGCTCGCAAGAGGCTGAGAGCCCCCCTCCCCCCTTTTCTGACCCCGACCCTCCGTATCCCCCCCCGCCCCCTCCCCCCGCCCCCTTTCCTCCACTCACCCCCTCTGCGCCAATCGCGTGGGCTAGAACATCTAAGAATGCACGACCATGCAATAGTGGTCAAAGAGGAACCCTGGGTAGATCCGGCGTGTTTTTTTTCTTTCTTGGTGAAAAAAGCAGCCGGTGACCGTCTGTAGCACGTAGTAGGCATATACAAGGCTGGCTTTTGAGAAATGTTTCGTGTGAAACGAGGGAAATGATGAGAAAACAACGTGCGTTCTGTCGCGCCCGGTTGTTAGTAAGTAGTAGTGTTACCGGTTATTTGTACATTGATGCCGAAGGGAGGGAAAAGGAAGGAGGCTTTCCCACCCCACCCCCCTCACCCCCCCTACCCCTATACCCCATTGAGGGGCATGAAAAGACAACCCGCTCTGCGACACTGCTGCTGAATTTTCCTTGTGTGGAGATTGTGTGGTATCTGTTCATTGGAGGAGGAGCGTCGCGTGGTGTGTTGGATGATTATTGGAGGTCACGCAAACGAGATGACGTTGACGAACGCAGGCAGATTGCATCCGCCCAACGTTAGCATGGGCTTACGCTAAAGAAACTTGTATCTGTGGGCGTTAAAGGCACCCAGTTGGGGGAGGGGGGGGGGGGGGAATGAGCAAAGGAGTTGAGAGAGGAAGAGGGACAGCTTCACGAGAAGGAAAGGACGTTTGAGTTGAAACTCCCGGGAGGCATGCGTTCTCCCGGGCGGCGTTCTTCCCCCTTGTCCCTCTTCTGTATTTCTTTGCAAGGGGCAGCTAGCCGTTTAGACCGGCTGTCATTTCTAGTCGGGTGTGGTAGGCGTACGTGCGCTCGCAGCGAGCGGAACGAAAGAGTCTTGGCGTTTTGGGGGGAATCAGAAAGAGGATATTACAACCGTCGAAAACCGAACGGCGGCGTTTTTTTTTTCCTCCTTTGTATTTGGCCACGAACTGCTAAAGAAAACAGCGTGGTTATAGGTTAGAGATCCATCCAGTCACACCGAGCCGAATGTTTTCATAACTATTCGGAAAGGCGCACATTTAGTCCATGTCAAACGTACAAGCAAACACGAGAGAAGAGGACGGAGAGAGGACGAAAGGCTGCAGTCGTCGGGACTCGTTTTTTTTTACACATTTTTTCGTTCTTTTTTGTAGTTTTTTGCTCTTTTTTTGGCTTTTTTTTGTTGGTCCCAAATTGTGCGGAGGTGGGGGGTGTTTCTAACGCCCCCGAAGAACCTCAACAAAGACCGGTAGGTAATAAGTTAGTAGCTTGTTTTGTGCGAGTGTTTTTTATTTTCTTGAAAAATCCCTTTTTATTTTTTCTTCTTTGTTTTTGTGTTTTTTTTTTTCCTGCGTCGCTCATCGTCGATTCGATCGCGCCCGGTCTTGTGTTTTTTGCCAAAACTATTTTACATAACCGGATGTCATTTGCGGCACTCGCCGGGGGTAACGACTAGAGATTGTTTTCGCTCCACGCACATTTTCCCCCCAGGTAGTTCGCCTGTTTACACTTCCGTTGCAAAAACGCGCGCTCGCGGAAAAGCCTAAGAGGGGGGCGAGGGAAGAAACCAAAGTAGGGAAGATATAGCCGCTGTGTCGGTAACACCGTTGTTTCGGCGGAAGGTCTATTCAGGAGGGGGGGGGGGGGGGGGGGGGTCTGGAGGGATATATCACATGCCTCTTATGTACTGTAGTGTTTTGGGCCCATACGAAAATAGGAGGACCAGGACCGGCCCTTTGTGTAATCTTTTGGAGGAGGGGAGGGGGGGGGAGAGGGGTTAGACGATCCCTTGTTTTTCACCGCTCTTTATTAGTGTCCGTATGATGGTGCGTGTGCGGTGTGTGATTTTTTTTGCCACAACCCATGGTATCTTAGTTTTTTTTACTGTCGCTTCTTTGTCCATGGTATCTTAGTTTTTTTACCGTCGCTTCTTTGTCCTGGTGTGTTTGGTAGCCTGCCCCCCCCCCCCCCCCCCCCCCCCCCCTTTCCCCCAGTTTGCGTGTGCGTGCGTTTAGCGTCCCCTTCAGATTGTATTTTTAATTCATTTTTTTCTTGGCGTTGAACTTTCACCCAACCGAAAAGAAAATACGGTTGTTTGAAGAGCGAGAGATATGCGAAACCCGTCCAGCGTGTTTTCGAGGGGGGAGGGGTCAGGTGGGGTTGGGTTGAGTGGTTTTGACGGGCGGAGGCTTTCCACTATTTTAGTCAGCGAAGAGATAAAATGAAAAAACAGAAGAGAGAGAAAGGGTACTTTTGCCTTGTGGCGGTTTATGATTTCGGTCGGCTCCTAAATGGGCGGAATCCCTCGTGTAGCATGCATAAGTAGCATGCATAAATAAGTCCCATTTTTTTTGGCGGTGTGCCCGTGTTAAGGTGTTGTGCTTTAATTTGGGGGGGGGGGGGGGGGGGGGCGTTGTACTAGAGCAATCCCACCCCCCTGCCGCCCCCCCCCCCTCTCTCTTTTTCTTCCCAGGCTTGTCGGGTACACGCACGCTCACGTGTTTTGAGTGTAGATCTTTTTTGTCTCTCCCCCCCAGTCAAGTTATGATGAGTGTTCAGAGCGCCTTTTTACACCGGTAGTTGGCCCCAAGCCGCCTTTTTGAAGAAGCTTTTCGCGACATGCGCGCGAAGCGATAGCAGAGCGGCCCAGGCTGTTTGAGGAGGTTTTGGGAGGGCAGAAAATTGTGGGAGAAAGAAAAGGGAAAGGAGATACAGCAGAGGGGCATGGTGTTACACTAAGATAGCACGGTGCCGTTTATTTCGTCTTGGTTCACACGAGCAAATTAAAAAAAAAAATGAGCGTGGTATATTTCATTTTTTGGTTTTTTGTTTCTTGTGTACTGGTGGGATCGGGTGGGGTGGGTTTTGGGAGTGCGTTGGTGATTTGTTGTGTTAGTCGGCTCGTCTGTTTTCGTTTTTTTTTGTGTTTTTCGCCTAGGTAGGGCGGGCGGGCGTGGGGAGGAAACGATAGTTGTTTTTTTTTTGTCTGTTGAAGGTTTCGATCTCGGCGAAATCGCGGGGATACCGCCTACATTATATATTTTGCTCATCTCCTATGGAGAGGTTGATGGTCGGCCGTTCGTGCCCTGGTGTATGTGTGCGCTAACGAAAACAGCAATGATAGCAGACGAAAAAGAGAAGTGTAACCACTGAGGTTGAGGCGTCCCCAACCCCACGCTTCAAGAAGCGAGCAAAGCACATACACGTATAGAGCGTTGTGGGGCAGGGGTAAAAGGGGTCGGGGTAGCGGTAGGCGTATAGGGAGCACGGCGGCAGGACTGACCGCTTACGAGGCGGTTGGTTGGGTGTTTTGGGGTTGCGCACGGTCACGCCCGGGGCGGTCTGTTAAATCATTGTTTCAGCTGTAAAAGATTTGGTGCGTCAACGAGTGGTTGATGTCCTTTTTGGTGGGGAGGGCACCCTTTCTTCCTTACCTTATTCTCGTTCCTTCCTGTCTCTTTCGTCTTCCGATCTTTGCTTCTCAGTGCGAGTACTTTTCTTGATTTCTCGCGCTGGGCCAAGATATACATAAATATGGGGAGGGCAAGAGGAACAACACTCCGAGGAGGAGGGAGTTTGATTAAGCCGGTGAGGCGTTCTTTGTTGTGCGCCCATCGCTTTTTTGCCCCTTCTCCCCTTCCAAAGTATAGTAGTAGGGAAAGCATCCATTGCGTACTTTTGCGGCTGGGGCTGTCTTGTGTAGTAGTGGTGTGGCGGTGTTTTTTTTCTGCTTTTTGAGTGTGATTTCTCATCCCCCCCCCCCCCCCCCCCGACTTTTTCTCCCTCTCGTCTCTTGAGCAATTAATTACAAGCGTTTTTTGTTGTTTTTTCGCACATAACGGCACTACTACCTAATAAGGGAGGGGGGGGAGTTGGAGGGGGTTTGACATCGATCTATCATATGTGTCTTTCTTTGTATAGCAGCAGCAGGGAAAGCAGCTCCGTGCTTGGAAGACGTGCACGCTTACGTGATTGTAATCGTAGTACATGCTGATTTGGTACGGTTTGGGAATTAGTTGCTGGTAGATTTGGGGATTGTTGCTGGCCTGCTGTTGTGCGCCGGTTTCCGCTGGGTTCTCTACCGATTCCATGTATGATTTTTCGGTTTGACACAAGCGAACGATACAACGTAAGCACTGAGAGGAGCACGAGATGGCGACGACGACTTCAAGTTTTTTTTTTTCTCTTCCAATTTAGTTTTTTGCATCATGAACGAAAAAACGGTCATGTTATGGTTTCGTTCGTTATTTTTCTTGTTTTTTTCTCATCAAATCAGAAGGGAGGGGGGGGGGGGTGGCTTGTCCAATGACGTCACGTGTGGAACGCAAATGTGCAGAGGTGCTTCTGGAAGTTTGGCTGCCTTAGAATTCGCGTTTTTTTTTTGTTTCCCCCTTTTTTCCTATGTTTTAGAATTTCGACGCTGAACGAAGGAGGTAGGTAGTACGGTAGATTAATGAGAGGGGACGAGGCGGCGGGGGACAATCTATACATACAGTACGTCATTGATTTGATTGAAAAGAACGATCGATTAAAGGACAAATCGATTAAACAATTACAAGAAAAAGGACAGATTGATGGGGGGATGAAAGTTATAATATACCTGGTATTCTATTAGACTACATAATGGTACATATTTGTACTACCTGGTATGTTTTATGTATACTTCAATTGTTTTGGTCTTGGCACTTTTGTGTACCGGTATGACACATGACCTGGACAACCGTGTATCTGCTGATAATTTTTTGAGGCCTTATTTTTACGTGGTGGGGAAGGGGTGGGCGTGTGTGTACTTGGTTGTTGTGAGTTTGTCGTTGCTTGCGGCGGATGATGCGTCTTTCTTTGCGCCTTCCGCGGCAAAGATTGCACCCCTTAGGCCGCGCACTCATTCGCCCATGAGAGAGTACCGAACTAGTAGTGCTGGGCTACTCTATAGCTGCAAATGGTGCGCGTGTGCATGCATGATGTGCATTCTTCATACAAATGGTGCGCATACTTCGTATTACCCAGTGTCAACTCGGGTTTATCTAAAACCGAAAAATTGTTTTTGTCGGTCCACAACGATCTAATCGGCGAACAACTCTCTTCTTTTTCCATGCAATTTTTTGCAACAAATTGAGTTGGAGTTCTCCGCTAGCGCAAGCCCATCGATGTACACCGGTATCGCTGTGCACCAGGTACACCCAGAAGCGCGACTGTTGTCGACCACGAGTCGAGAGGCTACTGACTGCTACTGCTTCAGTGCATACCAATCCCTAACACGACTCCTCAATGGAGGAAATATATTCGCTACGTATACTTTTGGGGCCCATGTACAGCGATAAAACAAGAACAATGCATAAAACGCCTTCCTGTTATCATGATGCGAGCATGCAACACACGGCAGCAGTGCAAGCTGTGCGCGTGCCTTAAAAAAGTGCTTGCATTGGAGTTCGACTGGGATACCGTTATCAGCTAATATAGCAGCCCGGCTTGCTTCGTCTGAAGCCCGCTGCAATCGTCAGTAATATTTGGTCAGCTTTTACCTCTGAAACCTCGAAAGGGTTAACGTATCGATTTATTAGTTCATAGAGCAACTCCCGGTTCTAAAGTAGTACTCTACATACTTGCTGCATTTGTTGACATGCATTGCGTTGTTTTCCATGCATTGCGTTGTTTTCCTCGGCACGTTTCTGAAGGAATGATGTGTACCGAGGCTCTGACTCTCTCTGTGATAAGAGCTGCAGAGGTTGCACCGAAGTGTCTGTTAAGATCACTTGTGTAGAAGAAATAATAAGATAGTTTGAAAGTGGCGCTATGTGGCCAAAGCATGGAAGGAAGAGAACAAAATTATGAGTGGAGAACCAGAAGAGAAGGTGAAGGAGAAGGGGTGATCGAGGTGAGGGATGCCTTCACCTGATCACGGGACTATGCCCAAGCTACGGGCAGGTGTACTCTACGGCAGCCCGTCCTGTTTCTGCAACTTTCTATGTAACGTCCTCTTGCAATGTTGTGAGTATCATTCTCTGCACCGTTCTTTTGATACACATGGTTGTAAGCTGATTACCCTGTACTACGATCAACTTCCCGATACAGGTGGGTTGATTCTTATACAGCATGCCGGCTAGAAAGAAAAACTCCTACGTATTATGCCGATTTTGTTTGTATCCGCATTTAGGACTATGACCCTCAGTTTACTCAAGAGAGTGACTATTCATAAGAATCAAATAGATACTAATGGACTGCAGAGTCCATATTCCAATACGTCCCCATTTGATGAGAAGTCAGTAGCGAGAGGAACTTGATACTCAAAGTAATAAACACAAATGGTGCACCATATTTAGACCTCTGTGTATGAACATGGTAACAAGGAAGTAACCATGTCACTTAAAAGAATCAAAAAAAGAATGGAACAACATATCAGACAGCTGAAATATGGATGAAATTATGTCACAACATACTACGCGTGGTGTAATTACCAGAGAGAAATACCCTAGAAAAGAAGCGCAAACCAGTCTGCTGGGTGTTAAACACGCCGCCTGAATTAATACCTAGAGCTAGGAAACTGTGGAGCTGGTCCAATACGACAGTAAAAATGCGTACTATTCAGTTTTATGCATGTACGTACGTAGAACGTACTCGAAAGAAAAGTCTACGAACACAGATAATACAGTAATATACTATGTGAGTGTAGTTCTATCACAAAACCTATGTTCATGATGCTGTTTTGAATATCAGCGAGTTATATCCTAGAAAAAGAAAACGCCAGATCTTATGTGTTGTACTGTTTCGGCGCTCCCTCAATCGAATCCTAGAGCAAATAGGAAATCGAACAAAATCGAAATCGCGGACTTACCATGTGTCCAGCGCTATACTGTACTGTGCACATACATGCACACCTACAGAAATTGTGGACTTGCCATGTCTCCAGTGCTATACTGCACTATGCATCCTGAAGCTTGTGCTTGGAAGTTTCCCGGTCTACACGGATACCTGAGAGGTAAACCTGTGTCGAGCGTGGCCGATGTAATGATAACCTTCGTTTCGCGCTGCTGTAGTAGTCGAAGGTGCTCTGGTTGCAGATGAAGTTGCGATGATGCTGCGATGAACGTGAAAAAGTTGCTGCTGTAGATAGTTGTTGTTGTAGACGTAGAACACGATGAAGCTGTAGTAGTTGCAGATGCTTTTACTCGTGCAGATGTACCCATTGCAGGTGCTCTGTTGTTGGCTTTAGTCGACGATGGAGTAGGTGCAGGACGGTATGCATCCATTAGTGCGATGTTGACGTGTTGTCGATGTGGTGTTGGCCGAACTGACCGTGGCGGAAGTGACGGTGAGTACCGTGTTTCATTCCCCCCAGTGAACCGTTGCTGTGTAGATCCGTGCTATGCACGTTGCACGAAGATTACTTGTGTGCAAGGGAAAACTAATTTCCCCATCGATATATTACGTGCAAAGCAATTTTGAACTCGATGACCTGACTTGGCAGTGCGATCATATCGCAGCTGCTATACAAACAAACGTAGATCGCCCCTTCGTATTGAACAAAGGTCCGTAATTACCAGCTAGCTGTTAATTACGCTTTATGTTGAGAGTATTATTTCTTCAGAATCTGAATACGTGCCTCGCGCGTGCAATCGTGAGAGCAGTTGCTGCAAGAAAAATGTTCCGCTTCTCCGAGTCTGACACTACATTAAGTTTAAGCGTGAAAGCGTTGAAAGCGGTTGCTGGAGGTGAATGCCCCGTATAGACGTAGAAGCCCCGTATACGAGGAGGCAGAAATTGATTTCCAAGATGCCCCGTATAGGCATAGAAGCCCCTGCTACGTTGAGTGGCTGATTTGTCAACGACCTGACTGCGTGTTGCAGCGCGTATAGATCTACTCGTCGTATTGTTTAAAAATCAAAATTGCACGAGAACGAATTCATTTTACGTATTTCGCGCGTGGTAGCGGGAAAATACGGTTTTGATAACGACTTCGCGCGTCTTAATAGCGTGAAACCGGACTCCTTACCTACTCCACGCATGATAGCGCGAGCAGTCTCCTTACCTGGTTCACGCGTGATAGCGTGACAGCCGTCTCCTCTCCCGAATATCCCGGATGTACTTGGCGTACTCGTAGATGCGATGTCTCGATGTCGACGCTGATTTTGATTTTTGAAGAAGTTACTCCGCACTGCAGAAAGTAGAGACCGTTCTTCGAACTTCTTGGAAAAGCTTGGCAAACTCAGCGGGACGCCTTTGCATGTTGCCGGTCGATAGGTAGACCAAAGGCGACAAGGCTCATAACCTAAAGGAATACTGCGTACCGAGGCTTTGACTCTGTAATAAGAGCTGCAGAGGTGGCACTGAAGTGTCTGTTAAGATCGCTTGTGAAGAAGAACATATAAGGAAGTTTGTAAGTGGCGCTTATGTAGCCAAAACATGGAAAGAAGAGAAGAGAAGAAAAGTAGGAGTGGAGAAGGATAAGAGAGAAGGAGGTGAGGAAGGAGAAGGAGTGATCGAGGTGGGGGATGCCTTCACCTGCATGACGTTCTCTGTAACGTTCTTCTGACATATATGGTGGTAAGGTGATTACCCTATACTACGATCAACTTCCCGATGCAGGCGGGTTGATTCTTATTATGCAGTATGCCGGCTAGAAAGAACAAAGTCCTACGTGTTTCGCCGCATAAAATGTATTTATCCGCATTTAGAACTCTGATGCTCAGTTTACTCAAGATAGTGACTAAGAATCAAGTAGATGCTAATGGACTGCAGAGTCCATATTCCAATACTTTCCAACATTCAACACTTGATGCACTTACTTGCTTGCGTATTTACGTGTGGGATCTGTTGCTAGGTCGGAAATAAAATCGTTGCTAGTGGTGTTTTCGGCGTTCGAGTATGAGGGAGAGTATTGACGCCAAGCTTTAACACCTCTCCGCGCAATTAGAACCCGAGAAGGTTTTGAACGCTGCAGATGCCAGAACAACTGAGTATACTCATACATGCGGTGGCAGAGGAACTGAAACTGCGTCATGCAGTTGAGGTTCGCGTGACAGGGTGGCTGGAGCTATCGAAAATTCGAGAGTGTTCCCGTAGGAGCGAAGTTTGTGGACACAAACAAGCAAACAAACACGTTTCTTTTTTGGAATTCAGTCTGGGAGATATCAGGTAACCTTTTTCGGACTAACCCCTCCAAAGGAATGTTTCAACGATCAGTTTGTTGACCTAAGAAAACAAACACGTAGCACGTTGCTGCCCCCACCCTTCGCACAAAGATGCTTCGTCTCGAAAGGAATGGGTGGTCAATGGTCAAAACACTAAGGCAAGCAACAAATGAGCACGCCCCCCGTACAAAGAAGACGTGCCCCCCGTACAAAGAAGACGTGCGGCGCTGGTTCTACAAATCGCATATTGCCGTCGAGCTGGTGTGACCCCAGGTGATGCAGGTGTTCCCTCTTGGCGTTCTAGATTATGGTGCAGCGACTCCTGAAAATATGTTCGTCCGACCCCAAGCGATGATGTTCAGCAACGCCAGAAGCGATGTGCCGGCAAAGTTACAAATAACGATGATGTCCAGCGACCCCAGAAGCGATGTTCCAGAGGTAGACCTAACCGATCGATGATGATGCGAAAACTGCCGAAGACGTTCTCTCCCGCTGTTGTTACTCAATAACTATGTAAGCCGAACAGAGATGGTGCAGTGTGATCCGATCCTGAAAGGCACCCCCTCTCCGATGACCCTACGTTGCTGTTGTGGCGACTTCGGAATCCGATAATCCCGTCGAACAGTACTACTGCAGCGATTCCGGAAGGTACCCTTCCGACAACGCCATGCGATGATGTTTGCAGTGATTCAGTGAATCGTCTTCGCGTCGATTCCGTGTTGATATGATGCTCCAGCGGCCAAAGATAATTTTACTTCAGCGACCCATGGTATTGGTGATCCGGTAGTGCAGTTTTCACAAGCTAAAAATGAAAGCCCTAGTCGGAGTCGTCGTCGAGGTTAATGATGTCTTCAAAAACGACCGCCGACTTCATTTAGATACCATCGAGGCGGGTTTGAGCGCTCAGCACAGCCACCGTTGGCGCGCTGCCCGCTTGTGGGCGCGGAGCTCCTCACACGCATCACTTGGCGTCGCTGTGCGTGGTCGTCGTTATTACGCCCTGACTGTGCACCAGATCTGCCCAGCACCACCTCGTTATCTATCTTCATCTGCCATCCAGACTTGCTAATTTTCTCGCAGACCTTGCGAGGCGTGGGGCAGCCGCTCCGGTAGTGCCTGGCCAATTGTGGCATAAAATGAGTGTATTGGGTCAGTGTGCTGGCTCCACCGACGTCGCCATGCCACGCTCGGCAATACACCCGATCTAATCATTTCCGCGCGGCAGGACGTCCAAGTATGGATGGTGTACGATCACCTAGATCTTCGACTGGTCGCAGGGAGGATCCCTGTATGTCGTCAGCTTGATGATGCCGCTGTACTGCTTTGGGAGGCCTTGGACGACCCTGACCCTGAAGCGTCGCCGGATGATGGACTCCTTCCCCGCAGCCAGCCGACTGCAAAGGTGTTTCTCTACATGATGCGGTGGTCGGGATCCCCGTTTGATTCCCTGGTTGTTGTTGTTGTTCTCACATTAACTCGCATAATCAAGTCCGTCCGTGGTCACAGGACAGGCTCCAGACACTTTGGAGTGGAAGCACGAGAAAACAAACCAATTGTGGTACACGTACATCAGCCGAAAACCAAAAATAAAAGTGTATTCGGGAGTCAGCATGCGTACGTATCAGGCCCATAAGGGTACACTTCGAGATTCGCCACTCGAACCGGGTACACCGTATATATCACCAAGGAAAATCCGAGAACGAAAAACTAAACGAAGATAAAAACGATAGAAACAATAGCGACGCAAGGAAGATAAAACACACGTAAGAATTTACCTAGACTCGCCAGCAGGGGGGGGGTTAGGGTTAGGGTTAGGGTTAGGCAAAGACAAACAACACCGCGCTACGAAATACCAAAAGTACGAGTCCGATATACACAAATAAAATGAAGCAACCACGTAGGCTCCAGTGGCACTGCCACCCTCGGGCCGCATCTCCACTCGGACACGCCGAAAAACAGCCGCTGCCGCCGGCGCCGCGCAGCCTGCTGTTGAATATGGTTTCGGACCCGGCAGGATCTCTCGGTCGTCTTTTTCTCGGGTCGACCCTACGGCGCGCGTTCCGCGCCCTTGACTGCCGTTAGCCGTCGCCCCTGGCCCACCTCGGACCCGACCGCCTATCCCGACGGTGCCCATCCAGTCTGACCGCGACTGAGCGGAGCCTTTGAGCGCTCCGATTATATGACTGTCACTCTCGACCCTTCGGACTCCCTCCGCCCCGGCGGTCGACTTGGACGCCCTCGGTGCTGCCGCCGAATTGCACTTTGGCAATTCCGCTGCGCGTTATTCACACACCGATAGAGCCTGCGTGTTTCGCCGCCATTCTGTACATTCTGCTCAGCCGGCCAATGGCTCTGCCCACCGAAGCTTTAGCGCGTTCTCCCTCGCGCCAGCGCCTCTCCTTCTCCGAGATCCAGGAGCTCGCTAGCAAGGGCCTCCCCCGAACTACCGACGAGGGTATCGTCCTCCTCGTCCGGGATTCAACCCCGACCCCCTACTCCCTACGACAGGCGGGACACGCGGCTTGCCTTTCGGGTGAAGAGGGAGCATTTATGCGCCGTTGCTCATGCGCCCTTAGATTATACAAGCCTGCCATTTGACTGATTCCTACCATCTCGGCACGTCATGTACACTTCGCAAGCTCGAACGTTTCTACTGCTGCATAAGAATGAGCGTTTGAACTCGTTCGTGGCTGCGCCACTGCCTGACTGCCTGAAGTCCCATGCGCGGAAGGCACCGCGATTGACGGTTCGTTGGCCCGTCATCTCGATTCTCCTCGCTCCGGGATTTTCACCGACCGTTTTAGCCGCCGCGCGGACATGTTCGCTGTCACCACCGCTGAATTTGAAGCTGAGGGCACGGCCAACGTTCTTATCAACCGGCAAGGTCCTTTTTGAGGGTGTCCGCGTAGTACCCTTTCGGACAACGGCTTCCAGTTCTGCTCCAAGCTTTCGCACATCTTCTACGAGATTCTTGGTGTCCGAAAAATCGCCACCAACTCCTATCATCCGAGCGGTAACGGTGGCATGGAGCGTGCCAACCACACGATGGAGCAAATGCTATGATCGTAAACGAGCGCCAAGAAGATTGGAATGCGCAACTACCTCACGTGGAATTCGCCTGCAACAATTCGGTTAGCGCCGCCACTGATCTGGCCCCCAACAAGGTTCACATAGTCAGGCTCCCGGGCCTCTCTCTTTCTGATTTCGACCGCTCCGGGGTCGCCGGCCATCAGAGTCTGGCCCGCGACCACCTAGCGTATTGCGACTTGGCGTCGGAACGCCAACAGCGCGCCAACGATATTGTGCACGAAATGCATTATTTGACAGTTTCTCGTGTGGAACAGCAAAGCTCGACTCTTTCGGACGCTTTGCGTTCGGTCCCCAACTTCGTGGTAGGCAAATGGGCTTGGCTGTATAATACGACCTCCACTATTCACCAAGGTGCGAAGGCCGTCACGGGCCCCAAGGTGTCCAAGGCAACTATTGCACTCAATTGGACGGGCTCTTACAAGACGACGGGGAATATTTGGTACGTTTTCTGGACGACCCGGGACCGATCAAGCTTCCGCTCTCTCCGGGTCGCCACACCACTTCGACAGGACCGGTTCAAGGTTCCTGGTGCCTTCAATTCCGACGGGGTAGATAAGTTGCGCGCGGCATTCAAAGTAGCATAGATGAGGCGCCGACACGTCGGTCGGAGTGACGTGATTCGTGTTTTTTTGTGAAATGGTCAAGCACGTATTGCGTCAACCCATCCGGAAGATACTCAGGCATGTCGCCGCGGTCGTGGGTGTTGGCGCAGGGCTTGCAGTGCTCAACGGAGACGCGGCGGTGTACATCTGCGCCGGGTATGTTTGCGGGGAGATCGGAATGGGGGAGTGTATCCCAGAGGGGGGCGCCGTCCCGTGTGTCGCTAGAGGGACGCTAGTTGGCGCTCACGCCACCGCCGCGCTTGAGTATTTGAATCCTGTTTTCCCGGTTGTGAGTTATTTTTCTTCAAGGGAAATTCGTTTTCTGGGCTTTTGACTTAGTTCTTCATTGGGGGGGTGTCCCGTTATTTCTCCCCTCGGTTTCGACGTCGTCCCCGCAACGTTACGTGCGATGTCCATTCCGCGCGTGAGCAGAGTTTCAAGCGTAGCGTTCTGATACGCCTTAGCGACTGCTCGGGAATTCACTGTCGGGGTCTTCGACTTTCCCGCCTTCGACCCCAGCGTTTCGCATTTATTTGTTTGTCTTGGTGGTTCCCCGTTTTCCTTTTTCTATTTCCTTTGTTCCCATTTCCCGCGTTAATCCGAGGGAAGCGATTGCTCTCGCGTCTGTCGATTCCGCAAATACCGATGACGTTTGTGCTGCCCGGTTCCCTCTTCCGTTTTCCGTTTTCGGTTTTCTGCTTTACAATTTTCCTGAGGCTTTCCAGCCTCGCAGGGTAGAGGTGTGGGGGTGGATTCTGAAGAGCCGCGTCTTCGAGTCATGTTCTAGACCGTGGAACCGGTGCTTCCCCGAATCTTCCATATTTCTGCACATGCGGCTCACCAGGGTGGGCTAGTGTTGTGGTATTTACCTGGGAGCCTTACAAGGCTCAAGATCTGCGATTTGGATATTGAATAAAAGGGTTTCACATCCCTCTTGGAGGCGTGTGCATAAAGGGAAAAGGGGATGGTGATTTTTTGCCACCCGCGCATGTCGTTTAGTTCCATCCTTGACTAGCGGGAATAATCATGCGAAAAGTTTATATAATGCAAGTGAGTGGCCAACGTGGAACCTACCTAGTAGAGAGGCATGCAAGAAGGTTGCCTGTGTCTATTATCAGGCCCTATCTTATAAAATTGCAACGTAAGTGAGTACGTGAGGTCACCAGCAGGAAGGTGTGGCGAAAGATATCAACCAACCAACCAACCAGCGCTCTGAATGCGCATGTGTACACGTAATCGAGAAAAACAGAAAAATAAAGCAAACAAAAGAAAGCAAGGAAAGGAAAGACAGCACACCACAATATGTTGCTCATAGCTCTCGTACTCGGTACTCGAGCATTTCACTTGCTTTACCTTGATGAATTGCGACTGTTTGGTTTACTCTGCCTCACAGTCTGTGACCACGGAATTTGTATCTTTCTAGGATGAAGAACCGGCGCGAATACTGGGTGTACTGATGTCGGTGGATAGAAAGAACGGTTAAGCGTGAAGACAACACACACATAGCCGCGAGGGCCGCCTGCAGTGTGCGCATGGTGTCATTTGTGACCAATATTTGCTTGGAGTCCAGTTCCTTCATCGCCTTCTAGACTCTGTTCATCGCCACGAGTCCCGCGTTCATCTCAGGGGTGGGTGGCGAACAGGAAAGCCGCCGCAGTGTCCGTCACCAAGAGCAGGATTGCATACAGGTCTTGATTGCCGCGGTCTGCGGTTGTCAGGGGAATCCGATACATGTATTGTACAAGAATTAACATCAGGAAACCCGGGGGTAGAGCCAAGATGTACCGTAACGACCACAGGTCGGGTGCGGCCTGGCATTTAAGCTGTCCCCCTCCAGGAGTGCATAGAAACCAGGGTGTCAAGAGCGGTGCAGGAATAGTAATTTCGTTCGGTTTTTCACTCGCTCGTTTCCGCTTGATCCCCGTTTTCCTATTCAGCATGGTCTGACCTTCCGTCTTACAGCAAGTATGCCAGGGTGTTGCATGCTAAGAATGAAGCTTGTCTTGTTGTGCCATGGTACCTTAAGACTTCGAGACTCTCGCCGCTGTGTATGGCGTGATTCATCGTAAGGCGTTGGTGAGGTTGCTGCTGCCGGTGTTGATGACGTTCTCCATGTTCACAGCAGTGCAGTCCACCGACGATATAGTGGCTCACAGCAGGTCTCTTTAGAGTATCTTGTTGTGGCTCGCAAGCAGCTCTGTGATGACGCTCACAGCGGTATAGTACCGGCAGCAGCGGCTCGAACCTCAGGGGTAGTCTTCATTCGACGTACCTCATGGCTCGCAGCTCTCTGCAGTGCTTCCTCGATCCGAGGCTCTAAACCTATTGACGAATCGATGTACCTCGTGGCTTCCAGCTCTGCAGTACTTACCCGACCCGAGACTCATAACCTACTGGGAGTATCTCCGCAAGAGACCACTGGAGACAAGCACTGTTAGTCATGGCCAACCGGCGGGATGCTGCGTGAGGTTCAGCTCCAAAGAGAAGAGCAGGTGTTATAGGCTCCATTCCATGTACCTCGTGACTCGAGCTCTCTGCAGTGCTTATGCGATCCGAGGCTCACAACCTAGGGTTAACCCTGACCCTAACCCTACTGGCGGTTCGACGTATCTCATGGCTTGCAGCTCTGCAGCGCTTACCTTACCCGACCCAAGGCTCATAACTAATTAGTGGGATAACGGCATGATCTGAGGCTCATAAGCTATCAGCACTAGAGGCAAGCACTGTTCACTGGAAGCAAGCACTGTTGTGTCCCAAGACGCTGAGTGATATTTGTTGCCATCGTCATAGTTGGTATCATTATTATGTTTGTTATACGGCAATGTGCAGCTTGAGCTTCAATGTCGATGACTCCTAGACAATTAAATGGGAAGATGTGGGGAAAGAAAATGGGGAAATGGTTGGCAGAAGGCCATAAGAGAGACACTATCGCTTTGTGGAAGGATGATCGATTTATATCGGAGCGGCACCCACGCTATATTGTCGGATGGCAAAAATAATAACAATATTAATAACAACAACAACAACAACAACAACAACAACTAACAACAACAACAATGATAATAACAATAATAATAATAATTTCAGAAAGTAATGTTGTTTTTGCTGCCCGACATTGTGCAGCATGATGAGCTTCTTCGATGTCGATCACCCATAAACGTTCCCAGAAGAACGTGGATTGTTGGAGACGAAGGGGGGAGTGAGAGAGTGTGCGCTTAAGGCACGATCGGTCACGCTCTATGTATGCAAAGCATAAAACAAAAATGAAAACGTGCACGAGACCGGCGAAATACGGCATGACTCTGTATCATCCTCGGATATTGCTATGTACGTCCCGGCCACATTCCATGTCAATACCATTCAGTGGGATTATATTGTGGCGGGTAGCAGTAGTAGTAGTGGTGCGCGTACCGTCCGCCGAATCTGATATGTCTCAAAGCACGATCGGACCAGGAGAAACGTTTTCTTGAACTATTTTTCACAGACAGGGGGGAATGCTGGTGGTAGGTAGGTGACCTCCGTGGTGTGGTCGGGGATGAATCATACCCTCCCCCTCCGGTAGTGCCTGGTCGATGAAAACTCAACGTGTTCTTTCCCGGCATCGTAGGGATATGACGGTCTATGGTCCAAAGGATTACGGCCATATATAAGATACAATAGCTGTCGCTAAAACGAGCGACAGCTGATAGATGTAACTGTCGTCAGACGTGTGCGTCCACGGGCCATAGTGTCTGCTGTCGCCCTGTTGGTGATAGCGGCAGTGTGTATCGGCCGAGCTGCTGTAGATCATCTGATTGGATAGTTTGAATATTGAATTGTCAATGGTAGTAAGTTGATGCTGGATATTCTGGGAATATTCTTTGTGGTACTTCGGTAGGTTGTACACAAGTACGAGCTATACAATGGACCGTAGGTGTGTGTGTCGGTACATTGGTATGTGGTACATTGGACACTTATCCAGTAGGAAGGTTCAGGCATTGTTGCTGTAGGTCTGACTATCAGGCTATTGTCACGTTAGGGGTATTGTTTGTGGTACGGGCAACAACCCGAGGGTTTTGTGGCACGTCTGAAAGTACATTAGGCCGTGTTCTGTGTTATGCGTGATCGGGTAGTTGCATAGCGTGATCCTGAGGGTGAGGTTGTGCGCGCCCACGAGCGCCCCCACCCTGCTCACTCCACCTTGCCTACCTGTCTCAGAAGGGCAATTGCTCAATAATACAACATCTTTTCCCCAGAAGCCACGAGTTTACCAACTCGCTATAGCGTCAAAGGTGTCTACTGCTCCGTCGTCCCCTTGGACTACACTAGATTGCTGTACGAGAGAGGCCTGATCAACCTGTCTCATCATGGCGGAACCGGGGACACCTGCGGGTGGCCGAGTTCAGAGTAATCCGCAGGATGTTGGTGAGAGGATGGTTTCTCTAGAGACGCAGTTGCCTCAACTTACGACTCTAGTCACGTCGCTTGTTGATCAACAGAAGGAGCAAGTGGAGTCCTCTGTGTCTGCTGTCGCGCCGGGAGGCGGCGAAACAGAGTATGCTGGTGGTACGCATTCTACCGATGATGCTACTGGCAGGACCGCGGGAGGTACGGGCGGCGATGCCCAAGGCCTTGGCGTGTCCAGCATGGGGGTTGGGAGTAGTAGCCTTGCTGGCTCAGGCTTGAACCCTAATGTTTTCGCTGTTAATCGTTCCTCTGCTGGTGCTGCAAGCTTTGGTTCGATTGGGATTGGAAGTGGGGCTGTAGGTAGCCAGTCTTTCGTTCCCGGGACTGTAGGTAGGGCTCTCGGAAGCCAGTCCTCTGTTCCTCCCGAACCTACTCCGTCGAGCAGGTGGTGGGAAAGTGTCGCCAGTGGAAACAATCTGATTCCTGGGGGCGGCATTACTGATACAGGAGAGAAGTTGGGTGGGGGTCCTTTCAAAGTTCCCAAGGCTCCTGTTTTCGATGGGACAGACGTGTCTTACCCCTCATGGTCGCAGAATTTTCTGCTAAGTGCCCGGCACAACAATCTGTATGAGGCGTTTGTTTCCGAGACTGAGATTTCGATTGCTGACATTGGTTTCGACTTGACCCCCTGGGTAGAGAAAGGATTCAGTGTGGGTGTGCTGCGTCAGGCTGAAATGGCATGGTGGTTTCTGTTCGACTGCTTGAAGAAGGATAGTCTGAAAACTATGGTTCGCCACGCTGGTTCTTCCAGCAAGGGTTTTCGAGTGCTGAAAGATCATTTTCTGCCGTTGAGCCAGAGTCAGATTCGTGTGCAGGAGGAGAAACTCAAATCACTGCGCATGCGTTCGAATGAGAATCCCTCGATCTTCTTTGCATCTGTGAGAGAGACGCTTGGTGTGCTTCAAATGCTGGAAGTCAAGAAAGATGACAGAGAGGTGTGCAACCTGATGCTCGAGGGGCTGTCGCATGAATATAAGACTCTGCGTGAAACTCTGGTGGTATTCTGCCCGAATGACCCGTCGTTCATAGAGACTAAAGTGCGTGAACGGTACCTCGACTTGCAGACTCAAGGTGGTCCGAAGAAACACAGTGTTGCTCTGATGTCTAGGCCTGAGAAGAAGAGTGCGAAGAAGCAGAACTACAAGTCAAGGTCTAACTCCGAGTCTGATTCATCTAAGAAAACGGCGTTTCAAGGGAAGTGTTTCAATTGTGGGGAGGTCGGTCACGTGAAGAAGGACTGTCTGGCTCGTGTGATCGCTCATCCCTCCCAGACCGGATCATCCAAGGACGCCAAGAATGAAAACGGTGAGATATCTGAGTTGTTAGTGCTTCTGTCCCAAACTGACTCGGACCTGAGGGATACCTGGAATGATACCATGGTGTTTCTGTCCCAAAATCTCTCAAACAATTGGAATGATGACACGTATCTTTCATCGTGGTATGACTCTGTACTGGTGAATTGGGTGAATTCTTATGGTGCTGATATTCCAACGCTGTATAGTGAATTGGCGGACAGGATGAGGAGCTATGTCGGTAGTGATCGTGTTATTCGTGATTCTATTCGTGAATATGCCACTCTCACCAAGAAGAGGTGTTTCGAAGATTGGTATGCAGACACAGGTACCGCTTTCCACATGACAGATTATCTCTCGTGTATGAAGGATGTGAAGCCTTGCCACAAGAATGTAAAGGGAATTGGTGGCGTGACTTGTGAGGTAGCTCTTTCAGGAACTCTGGAATTGGTGTTCGTGTCTGCTGACAACGAGTTTTTGGTAGAGTTGAAGAATGTGCTGTACTGTCCCAAATTGGGGTACAACCTTTTTTCCCCCAGCGCAGAATTTGATGGCGAGTCATGTAATGGTCTTGGTGGTCCTCGTGGTGTGATGACTGCTTTCCACGGACATGTGACTTTTGAGAATTTCGATGGCATGCTTGTTGCGACTGCGTATCGTGTGGGTGATGACTCTATTGGATCCGTGTTGGCTGCCCTCACTCCTTCAAACCCCAAGCACGAAACGAGTATGGATGTGAATGACTCCCATAACATTTATGCTCACTCACATGAAGGATTGCTTCGTACTACTGCAAAGCGAATGGGTATCAAGTTGACTGGTAGCATAGATGCTTGTACGGGATGTTCGATGTCGAATGCAATTAGAGAAGGGATTGCTCGTGAAACTAAATGTAGATCAGATAAAAAGTTAGGGAGAGTTTATGTTGACCTGGGAGGGAAGAAGGCCGTTGTGTCCATAGGGGGAAAGTATTACCCCATGATTGTGAAGGATGATTTCACAAGGCGTGCATGGATCTATTTCCTGAGAAGTAAATCAGACGCTGCGAATGCTTTCCGGAGTTTTCTTGCTAGTGTGCGTGCTGATGGAATCCCATCATTGGTTGAGATTGTTAGATCTGACAATGGAGGGGAGTTTTTCGGTGGAGAATTTGCATCTGTGTGCAATGAGCTCTTGATTAAGCAAGAGTTCACCCCAGCTTACAGTCCTCAATACAACGGTGTTGCAGAGCGTGGCTTGGGACTGATAGAGGAGGCCGCAATGGCGGCTCGTGTTCAGGCGAAAGTTCTTTTTGGGCATGTACAGTTACCTAAGACTGACAGACTCTGGGCTGAGGCAATGCACTGGGCTTGCGAGGCACTTAATCACACGGCTTGTTCTGCTAACCCCGATTCCAAGTCGCCGTATGAAATGTGGTATGGGGAAGCTCGTCCTGCTAAACCTTATCAATTTTTGAAACCGGCGTACTGCAAGTGGCAGCGACCGTCGAAGCTGTTTCCGAAGGGTGAGAGTTGCTTTTATGTCGGTCCTTCGAGAGACCACCCGCGTGATTGTCATAGAGTACTTACGAGGGCTGGGACTATTCAAGAAACGAGGGATGTAACGTGGGAGGCGTAGCCGTCACAACTCCCCCCACCGCAACCTCCGTTGCCGATAGAGATCGCGGAGGAGAGAGGGGAGGGAAGTGACAACGATGTAGAAGTCGAGGTATGGCCGCTTGTAGGGAGGGGAGTTGCCCACGCACTGTTGCGAAATAACGCGGCAGTGGTCCCCTCTGGTGCAGCAAAGAACGAGGTAGTGGTCCCCCTGGTGAAGCAGTCGATGTGGTTGAAAGTGTTGACGCAGAGAGTGTAGGTCGATCGCCGTTTGCCCCCTCTGTGCCATCTTCGCCCGTTCCCTCTGTGTCGTCTCCAGCACCTGAGCTCACCGATGGTGAGGGGCAGGAAGGGCAAGATGTGGGGGAACTAGAGTCGGTGGGTCCTGAAGAGCAGGATACAGAGTCTGTAGGGCCGGGAGGGCAGGAGGCAGAGGCAGAGGCATCTCCTCCAGTTGCTCGTCGTCCGCGGCATGTAGCTGAGCTAGCTGATTTCAACAACCCTGCGCGTGAGAATGATGAAGTAAGAGAAGGTAGAACTCGCACGCAAACCCGTGCAGTTAACCAGCAGAATGTATCTGGCCTTGTGGCCACTCTAGGGCCCGTCTGCGCAACAGAGATAATATATGCGCTGTTGGCGGAGCAGAGAGCAGGTGACGCAGTGGAATTGCCGAAAGAACTAGTGCAGGCCGTAGAGTCTGAGCCTGATAGCTATCAAGAAGCCCGGCAATCGAAGTACGCCACGATTTGGGATGGAGCTATGTCTGCAGAAGTTGAAGGCTTGATAAGGGCAGGAACGTTCACGTCAGCGGTAAAGATCCCAATAGGCTGTAACGTGATAGATGCTAGATGGGTTTTCAAATGGAAAGCAGACGAAACAGGAAAGATAGTGAAGGCCAAGGCTAGGCTTGTCGCGAAGGGCTTCATGCAGAAGTATGGTGTAGACTATCTTGAGACTTTCTCGCCTATTGCAAATCCTGCATCAATTCGATTGTTGGTAGCATTGGCGTGCAAGTATGATTTGGAATTACTCCACTGGGACATTGAGCAGGCGTTTGTTCAGTCGAAGTTGGATCACGAGGTGTTCATGAAGTTGCCTCCTGGCTGTGGTTCGATGTCAGGAAAGGTTGTCCGTCTGAACAAGAGTTTGTACGGATTGAAGCAGGCATCTAGAACATTTTACAAGAGGCTAGTATCGGATCTAAAGAGGATTGGTTTCGAGCAGTCTCTGTGTGACCCCTGTGTGCTGCGTTTCATGATGGGAGATGAGGTGATAGGGATAGTCGCGATTCACGTGGATGACATTCTGTATGCAGTAACTAAGAGTCTTGCCAAGGTGGTTGTAGAAGCTCTAGGCGATTCTCTTCCTACGAAGAATTTGGGTGAGGTCAAATTCTTTCTTGGTTGCGCATTTATTCGCGACCGCGAGGCTGGCACGATTGAGATTTCTTAGGAGAGTTACATCAGGAGTGCGCTTGAGAGATTCAAAATTTGTCGCACCAGCCCGATCCCTGCTTCCCCTGCTAACGATAACAGGTCCGTGATGGAGGATGAGGAGGCAGGAGATGTGCCGTTCCGAGAGGTGGTGGGGTACCTGATGTGGGTCGCCAATGGGAAGAGGCCCGAGATCTCGAATGCTGTGCGGGCGGTGGCGAGGCACTCTCATGAGCCAAAGAAGAGAGACTGAAAGGCAGCTCAGAAGATTCTGAACTATCTTCTGGAAACGGCACATATAACTCTGAAGTACAAGAGAGACAGTACGGTTGATGACGTAGGCACGTTGGTGTTCGTAGATGCAGACTTTGCCAGCAAGGCCACTGACCGTAGATCAGTTTCGGGAGCACTAGTTATTGTGGCTGCCTGTCTTGTAGCTTGGCTTTCTTGGACGCAGAAATGCGTTTCGCAGTCGAATTCTGAGGCAGAGTATCTTGCGATGGGCGATGGTGTGAAGGAGTCTCTGTTTGTGAACGGAATGCTTCAGTTCTTGAGGTCTAGTGTGGAGCCTCGTAAAATTGACGTCCTTGAGGACAACGAGGGAGCGATTGCGCTTGCAGAGAATCCGCTTAGCTCGAGCAGGAGTAAGCACATCGACGTGAGGCACCACTTTCTTAGAAATCTGACCGAGGAGGGTGTGATCGAGATCACGCATGTTCCCAGCGAAAAACAACATGCGGACATCCTCACGAAGGCTCTGCCGAGAAGCATTTTTGAAGTTCACCGTGACTTTGCATTGGGCTCTAGGAAGTAGGAGTCTGAATTATTTTTGTTTGTCATACTGCATGTTGTGGGTCTGGTAGATACAACAGCCCCTAGGGAGGGTGTTGGTGATAGCGGCAGTGTGTATCGGCCGAGCTGCTGTAGATCATCTGATTGGATAGTTTGAATATTGAATTGTCAATTGTAGTAAGTTGATGCTGGATATTCTGGGAATACTCTTTGTGGTACTTCGGTAGGTTGTACACAAGTACGAGCTATACAATGGATCGTAGGTGTGTGTGTCGGTACATTGGTATGTGGTACATTGGACACTTATCCAGTAGGAAGGTTCAGGCATTGTTGCTGTAGGTCTGACTATCAGGCTATTGTCACGTTAGGGGTATTGTTTGTGGTACGGGCAACAACCCGAGGGTTTTGTGGCACGTCTGAAAGTACATTAGGCCGTGTTCTGTGTTATGCGTGATCGGGTAGTTGCATAGCGTGATCCTGAGGGTGAGGTTGTGCGCGCCCACGAGCGCCCCCACCCTGCTCACTCCACCTTGCCTACCTGTCTCAGAAGGGCAATTGCTCAATAATACAACATCTTTTCCCCAGAAGCCACGAGTTTACCAACACGCCCTTCTGGCGTTGGCGCACGGACCGAGTTTGGGTCAATCGCCCCCAACGGACGTCTCTCCATGATGACTTACTCTCACCACGAAACAGCAGTAGTAGATACACTCAGCGGACACACCCCTAGCGGGCACACACTCTCCATGCCCGCTCTCCGCTGGCCACTATTTTCGCCCGCTGCACCCGTTGTCTGTGTGCTGCCCGCTGTGTGAGCGCTGTGTGCCGGCTGTGTGACCGGTGTGTGCTGCTGTTCTTGCCCGTGTGGTCTGCTGTGTGTGCCGATCAAATACACGCACGACCCAGGCTACGGTAGGGGGGTCCCTTTTTGGGCCTTGAATTTCAGTGGCTAGCGGTCACTCGCGCGAGTAACCCCTATGTCATTTTGCTATCTTACGTTTTTTTTCATGTTTTATATTGACGAAATTGATCCGCAACGCAAAGGTAATCTGAGCTGCTCCGAAACAAGTGCCTAAACCATTTTCATCCGTGGGGTACAGAGTCACTCGTGCGACTGGCCCAACCACACCAGTGAAAACGGGGGTACCCCCCCCTACCGTAGCCTTAGTCGCACGTGCAATCTATTGGCCACTACGCCCGTTGTCTGTGTGCTGCCCCCTGTGTGAGCGCTGTCGCCCGCTGCGCCCGTTGTCTGTGTGCTGCCCGCTGTGTGAGCGCTGTGTGCCGACTGTGTGAGCGGTGTGTGCTGCTGTTTTTTGCCCGTGTGGTCTGCTGTGTGTGTTTTTTGTTGCTCCGTGGTGGTCTGCCTCCACCTGCAGTCTAAAATCAAATGATCCCACACTAAAATCAAGTTTAGTCGAAGACACGCACGCAAACTATTTTTTTTCATGGGAGCCTATATATATCGCGAGGCCCAGGTGTAGATTAGAAACTCGCTTCGCTCGAATAACACCAAAAAAGAAACGTACTGAGCACCCAAATGTTAGAGGTGTCCCTGTTAGGAGTAGGAACGGTGTTCCGTCAAGAAAGGGATGCGTGGTCAATGGTCAAATGATACTAAGGCAAGCAACATAATATGAGTACGCCCCCCCCCCCCGTAGTATGATGCGTGGCTAATAATAATGATCAAATGGCTACGACGGCAAGCAACAAGCTATTTTGCCTCTCGCCCTTTCCCGCCCCCACGCCCGCTCCGCCTCGAAAGGGATGCGTGGTGAATGGTAAAATTGTCAAGAAATAGGTATCGCCAACTCATGGCCATTATCAATGTTCAGTAGCGAATGTACACCTCCCTGTGGGCACTTGCTGCAGCGCCATAGCAGTAGCAGGTAGCCTGCAGAGTTGTTAATCAGTGTGATATTGCCATCGTATTATCGTAGTCAATGCATGCATATCGTAGCATAGATAGGCGAAACCTACCGGATTCCAAGTACCAAGTTACGCCGCACTGAAATCGGCAGCCGTGATATTGATGTTGTTCACTAGAGGAATCGCTGTCCCTGTAATCAATCGTGGTTTTATGTTCTAGAGTGAGGGTTCTACGAAGATATTATCTTAGGATTATTCGAGAACTAAGAAGGAAAGTTCTTGACAGTTCCGAAACCGTATGTTGGCTTCTCGAGCACAATCAGTAATCTAGACCTCGTACACGTAGGGTTCTGGAACTAGAAACTCGGTTGAAGTCGATGAAACAAGGTGCAGCTCCCTCTCTTGCTCACACTTGTCATCTAGCATCTGAACTTATCACAGTTCATTGTCCTAAGGTTTTCTTGGGCCCACAAGTGGCACATTTTTCAAGCGTCACCAACTCTTCACATCCTCGCCACAGCGTGTCTGCTCGGCCGGTCTAACGGCCACCTGCACCAGCCTTTGCAGCCGACTGCGGAGTACCATCTGATGGTATTTCTCAACAAAAATGACTAACAAGGTAGCCAACAAATGAGTGCGCACCCCCCCACGCCCTCCAGAGTCGTTCTACGATAATAGCCCCCCCAACTTTTCTTTTACGAAATCGCCGGTTTCAAAACCAGCTCCCCGGTCGTATCTCCTGAAACACGGTGTCCCTCGACACCCCGACCGACGTCATCAATCGATAGACCTCTCTTTGCACACAAGGAAAAAAAGTGGATGCTTTTCTTTCTCAACAGCAGTATCCTTCCTTGTTTGTGTCGAGCAGCCATGAAACGTTCGTTGAAGAAAATCGCTGTTTTGGGGAGGGGGTTATCGTAGAATCAGTCTCCACCTTTGCACGAGCTAGAACTTTGATTGTTTTAGGATTCAGGCACAGCGACGACAACAAACCAACCTCTGGACAAGAATGTTCGGCTTTGTCAACCACCTAGTGGTAGTCCGAGCGCACTGCTGCACGCACAGGCATAGCCATGCTACGCGGGTCGGATGTCGTACAACCCATCCATGCGTTGCAACCCAGCTATTTCATATCAGCGTGCAATGCCCTAACCGAGCAGCCCGCCTTGAATCGTGTGGTGGATGTTGCAATAATATATTGCAGTGACACCGCCATTATTTATTGATCCTCCTCCCGTTTCCCCTCTGACCTCCCAAATGCAACTGTCTATTATGTACACACCACGCAGGGGATGCACCTGTGGCGGGTGACCTCTCTCTGGCGTCGTCGTGGGTGATACTGAACCCCCCCCTCCTCTGTGTAGAACGCCTCCCTAAACGAAGTGAACATGATCAACACTTTATTAGTCTCCAAGAAACAGTGGTCATAAAAACTCTTAACAAGT